>SJYC01032847.1:0-25912 GCA_006408675.1 Madoqua kirkii | reverse complement strand
TGGTACCATAATTCAATTTAGATATATTGCATAGGATGTGCCAGCAATCATTAATAACCAAAAATAAAAAATAAAAAAAACTCCATGACTTTGCATGGGTGACCCTTTTAATGGTGAACTCCAGGTCACAACACAGTAACTGTCAGTTCAACTACACCAAGGTTCTGAAGACAACAGCTTCTCCACCAAGCAGGTTGTAAATAAATTTCAAATGGAACCTGGCATCACCCTGAAGGAATTCTAACTTCACACTGTTGGGGTAGTTTACCAAAATGGCTTCAGAGTAGACTAACTTTACACAGCACTTTAAAAAAATAAAAAAGACATTTATTCAGCGTCATGATCAGACTGTTACATTTAGCAATCAACAACATGGGTGCAAAAAAAAAAAATCTACATTAAAACCCTTTGCTGGGATGCTTTACACTTTCCACAGAACAGAAACTAAAATAATTGTTATACTAATTGTTAAACTAATAATTGTTAAACTAATTGTTATACAATTAGTCACAAGTACAGTCCTCGAGTTTTTGCCCATACACACGAGTACTGTCTAAAACATGTCTTCTGTGCAGCAGCTAGGCCCTGCCACCACTGTGCTTGGCTGAGTTCACAAATTTGTCGTAACCCATACCTTCCCTGTCACTTTTAAACTAATTGTTATACAATTAGTCACAAGTACAGTCCTCGAGTTTTTGCCCATACACACGAGTACTGTCTAAAACATGTCTTCTGTGCAGCAGCTAGGCCCTGCCACCACTGTGCTTGGCTGAGTTCACAAATTTGTCGTAACCCATACCTTCCCTGTCACTTCTCTGGCTCTCCTCTCCTGCTGAGCTTTGTTACCTGGCAGTAACTAGAACCTTCTGCCACTGCCGAAGCTCCTGCTGCTGCTGGAGCCACCATAGCCACCTTGGTTCCGTGGTTTGGCAAAGTATTGGCCTCCACCACCATGGGGGCCAGAACTTCTGCCTCCAAAGTTTCCTCCTTTCATGTGTCTAAAATTTGAAGATTGATTATTGTAATTGCCAAAATCATTGTAGCTTCTGCCACCTCCAAAATTGCTTCTGTCATTACCAAATCCATCATATCCATCCCCACTGCCACCATATCCGCCCCCAAAGCCACCTCGACCCCTGAAGCTTCCTCCACGACCAAAGCCGTCACTCCCACCAAAACCACCTCCACGACCGCCACCAGAGTTTCCAGAACCGCTTCGACCTCTCCGGCTGGATGAAGCACCAGCCATCCCTTGCTTAGGCAGGGCTTTTCTCACTTCACAGTCGTGGCCGCTCACAGTGTGGTATTTCTGAATGACAGTCTTGTCTACGGAGTCATGGTCATCAAAGGTTACAAAAGCAAAGCCTCTCTTTTTGCCACCGCCTCGGTCAGTCATGATTTCAGTTACTTCAATTTTCCCATCCTGTTCAAAATAATCTCACAGGTGATGTTCTTCAGTGTCGTCTTTAATGCCACCAACAAAAGTCTTTTTCACAGTTAAGTGGGCGCCAGGGCTTTGAGAATCTTCTCTTGAGACGGCCCTCTTTGGTTCCACAACTCTTCGTCCACCTTGTGTGGCCTTGCGTTCATGGCCGCATCCACCTCCTCCACCGTGGCGTGTGTGACAAACCCGAAGCCTCTGGAGCGCTTGGTGTTTGGATCCCCCATTACCACACAGTCTGTGAGCGTTCCCCATTGCTCAAAATGGCTCCTCAGACTCTCATCGGTTGTTTCAAAGCTCAATCCTCCGATGAAGAGCTTCCGCAGCTGTTCGGGCTCTTTGGGAGACTCTCATTTAGACATGATGGCAGTGGAGGCCGGAGAAGATTCCAACGATGCTTTCTCGGCGGCGTCCACGGGCAGAAAGGAGTAACCTCATGAACGTATCTCCAACTATTCTTATAGTGGGAAAATTTTGACACAGTATTTTGAGTATCCCAACTTAAATCATCGAATGTTCAGGTAGCTTCTTATCTTTCAGACTCTGAACATGATTTAACTCTTAACGTTCAGTGTATCTTTGTTTATCATTTCATGTGTCTCCTCCAGAGCTTGACACAAACGTCAGCTTACTGATTACAATGGGAGACCCACTGTGATGAGACCACATGTGACAGGGACCCTAATAATGAGTATACGGGGACAGAAGCCAGTCTGTCACCAAGGGAGATGCAGTGACGGAATTTTGGTGAAAAGTGGCCACAAGAGAGGCCCAATCTTCTAAGCATGTCAATTATGGGAACCACAGGAACAAAATTGTCAGGTAATGCAAAGGGTTGTTTGATTGTATCAGAAGAAAAATAACAAACCTGACAAACTGGATCCTATATCCAAGTCAAACTCAATAGAGCAAGGAGTACCAGGCCCTCAGGCAAGTCCTGGACTTGAGTTCATTACATCATCCAAGGCATTCTTAACAAAAGGAAAGCTAGTTACATCTAAGTAAGGCTGCTAGAAAACCACAAATGTATGTCATGAATTTTTGTCCTCTTCCCAAAAGAGCTCTACTCAGTCAGGAATGCTGCCCACTGTTCCCATGAGTTTTGAGAGGCCTCTGTAGATCAGGATACTGTGTAGCATCTGCTGGAAATCTATGTGGATGACTGGAAATTCTGGAGCAAGTCCATGCCTCCTGAAACCATTCCCTATGAACATATGAATCTATGAACCATATGAACATATGAGAGAGTTCCAGACTTGCTACGAGGCTCATAAGTTGCTCATGACAAGCAGGGGACATGCCAGGGTCCATTTCTGAGTGTGCTAGCATCAAATGGACTCCAGATCTACCACTTACTAGCCATGTTATGATGAAGTGAAGTGAAGTGAAGTCGCTCAGTTGTGTCTGACTCTTTGCAACTGTTATAATGAGTAGTTACTTAATTTCTGTAAGCCCCAGTTTCCTTTTGTTGGAAACAGGTTTTACAAAATCCAGTTATATCTCCTAGGGTTGTTGTGAGGATTAAATGTACAAGGACAATCATGTACTTAAACTTGACCTGGCACATGTTAATAGTAACTCCTCAATAAATGCTTAGGGTTGTTATTGCTATTATCATTATTACTGCAACCATTTTGTTTAAAGAGCAGGATTCCATAGGACGCAAGCAGAACACAACTATTTCTTTCCCCTACTTCCTGTTCAGACCCAGTCCATAGGGCTAGCCTTCCTCTGCCCCTTGGGCGAAATTTACAGTAAGCTCTAGGATGCCAGTGTCACCCTCAAGTATTATAACGTTATCTGTTATGCATGGATAGTCACAGAATAGTCATATTTCAGTTTCATGAATAAAGCTGTTTGGATGTAAAGGGTGAAGTTTAACTTCAGTTGAATTGCTATCCCTTTCTAGACCAGAGCCAATGGCTAGTTTGGTTTCTCCCAGTGAAGTACTGAGAGATAATGAGTAGTCACAGATCTGGTTAATAGAGAGCTATGTTCAGCATTACCGCACATCCCAGAAATTTATTCCAGCTTTATGGATCCTGAACAATAGTGTGGGTTTCCCTGAACAACAGTGAGGGTGAAGATTTCTCCTTTACATTTCTCTCATATTAAAGGGAAGTGTGGTTCACTGGCAATTTCGATGGTTCTTTTAAATGATCTCTAATAATAATGTATCGAGGGCTTCCCTGGTGGCTCAGTAGTAGAGATTCTGCCTTCTAGTGTAGGAGAGACAGGTTCTACCACTGATCTAGGAAGATTCCACATGCCACAGAACAACCAAGTCTGTAAGCCACAACTATAGAGCCTGTGCTCTAGAGCCAGGGAGCCAAGAAGCCCGCGTGGCCTAGAGCCCATGCAATGGGAAGAGAAGCCTCTGCGATGGGAAGCTGGTGCACCACAGCTAAGAGTAGCCCCTGCTGGCTGTAACTACAGAAAAGCCAGCACAGCAGCAAAGGCCCAGCACAGCCACAAAATAAGTAAATAAAATTTTAAATGTACTGATTTCATAAAAGTTAAAAAAAAAAAAAAGAAAGAAAAATTGCCTCAGATCAGGATTTACAAACACTTCAGTTTGGCCTGATGATCAGGAACTTGGAAAGGGCAGGTTTGTTTACAAAGAAGAGACATATAGATTCGGTCAGTGAGTTAATTATAGCACAAACAGATCAATCACCTTACGGTGGAGCTCCAGGGTAAAGAACAAGGGACATGCGTCATCAGATGATTATATTCCTTTGTCTTGAGCACATCCCACCCAGTGTGGCTCACTCTCCTCTCGGCTTTCTGTGTCTTCATAATCAGTTGATGTAACTAATATAACTTGAGCATGCTTCTATGTTTGGCAATCAAAAAAATCAATACAATCTTATTGTTCTCCAGTAACAGTGATCTAATCTTTCTCATTTCTGATAGCTATGCCTTTTGGTTCTGTTTCTTGCCTTAAGGCATTAGCCAGAAATCCCAGAATTTTAGTGAATAATATTGATAATAGCAAGAATTCTTTTTTTTTTTCTTAAGAATTTTTTAAATTAAATTAAATTTTTTTTCCTTTACAATACTATATTGGTTTTGCCATACATCAACATGAATCCGCCATGGGTGTACACGTGTTCCCAGTCCTGTACTCCCCTCCCACCTCCCTCCCCATACCATCTCTCTGGGTTATCCCAGTGCACCAGCCCCAAGCATCCTGTATCCTGCATTGAACCTAGACTGGCGATTCGTTTCTTATATATTATACATGTTTCAATGCCATTCTCCCAAATCATCCCACCCTCTCCCTCTCCCACAGAGTAAAAAAGTCTGTTCTGTACATCTGCATCTCTTTTGCCGTCTTGCATACAGGGTTATCGTTATCATCTTTCTAAATTCCATATATATATATGTTCATCTACCTCATTAGAACTGATTCAAATGTATTCTTTTTGATGGCTAATACTTCATTGTGTATATGTACCACAGCTCTCTTATCCATTCATCTGCTGATGGACATCTAGGTTGCTTCTATGTCCTGGCTTAATAATAGCAAGAATTCTTTTCTTGATATAAATGGAATGCCTCTGAAGCATTTTTGGTATGCTCTGTCCCTTTGAGTCTCTGATAAAAGTTAACTAAGAAAATGCACAGATCTATGAAAAATGTTTTAACAGTTTTAGGAGGTGCAAGGACCATGGACTACATGGAGAGTTTTGTGAGTTTCATTAAGTATGAAGTTGGCTATGGGTTAAAAATTTTTTTTACAATATTAGTATTCTTTTTTAACATTTTTTGGGGGGGCAATTTCATGAGGTTTGTGGGCTCTTAGCTCTCTAATCAAAAATTGAACACGGACCAACACAGATTGGTCCAGGTTCGAATCTGGGAAAAAAGATTCCTAAACACTGGACCACCAAGGAATTCCCAATAAAGGTTCTTTATAGTGCTAATTTAGAAATAAGAAAAAACATGAATTTTACCAATTGTCTTTTATCATCAATCAATATATTCAGATATTCTTTACTTTTGCATTGCTGAATCATATTAATATGCTTATCAATATCAAACCATCCTTGCATTTCCAGGATAAATTTTAGTAGGATTTGATATATGATACTTTTAATAGTCTGTCAGATTTAATTTATATTAATAATCATATTAATGATTAGGCATTTGCATTTCTAAAAGGATTACAGTGCATGTTAGAAATATTTTCCAATAAAGAGACTTGTAAGAGAAATTATTTGTTGGTTAAGCCTCAGTAGGCATGAAAATGCTATCAATAAAAACATCTCCTTTGTAAGCATTCTGGTAAGCATTAAAGAATACAGAAGTTCAGAAAATTAGAGAGCTAAAAAGAACAGCAGACCAAACCCACTCATTTTACACTTTAGGAAGGCAGTCGACCAGAGAGGTTGTTAAGTTGACCAGAGAGGTTGTTAAGTTAAGGCAGTTGATCAGAGAAGCTGACCTGTGCAAGATCACACAGCCTAACAGTGGCAGCACTGGTTGTACACATAAGTTGTAATAAGAAAGTTGTTGAGGCTGAAAGAGAATATTATCTGAAAAACTTATTTCCAGTGGAACATAAATTCTAAGGGAGAGTGAAAAGATTGACTAAGATTTGTTTCTGAAACAGTGAAGATTTCACAAAGAAATGATATAAGCATTTTAATAAATTAAAGACATGACTGTCATCTTTAAGGGATTCATCTATTAGGGGCTTGATATACCCTTATCTTTCAGTTCCAACTCTCTCCCTTTCTCTGTATGTATACTTGGACAGGTCTCCCGAACATACACCAGGGAAGCTTTCCTGCCAAGAATAGGCTAAGTACGTTACCAACAGGGATAAAAGAAACATAGAACAAATGAAAGAGACTTTGAGGACAGATTTTTCAGAAAGTCTCTAACTTTTAGAACTATCTGGAACTATACCAACACATGTGACGAGCCCAGGCAAAGCAGGGGCTTCTGTTGCTTGCAGTGTGTGCAAGGTCAGGTAGATTGTCTTTTAAGGTCTCAAACAGGGTCCTATGAAACCTGATCAGCTTTATGCTGAAGCTATTCACCCAACACTTCTCATCCTTGCACCTCATCAGCAGAGTCAGCAGGGGCCTTGCAGAGCTGCCCGACACGTGGTGCCCAGGCAGTGCTTGACTTCACGTGTGGCCAAGGGCTGGCTTTTGAGGACTGCAGCAATGGGACTGACACATCTGACTTGTTTGGATAAGCCAGTGAGAAACTCAGCCAAACTGATTGTTTGGTGTCACATAGCAGAACAATCAGGAGATGACTGATTTTTTTTTTCCTCTCAGCCGCTGTGTTGACATGACCTCAGATTCTAATCTAATGGTACATTTTATTGAAGGCTTGCTATAAAGAGACAGGTTAAATTTTTTTTCAGCCTTTAAGAGGCTGTTATATTTACTATTTATTTGAATCTCCAAACACCCTACAGCAGATAGAACAGTTAATATCATCCTAATTTAATAAAAGATAGATTTGGTTAATTCACTCCAAGTCTCATAGCTTTTTGTTTGTTTTTTATTGTCTTTCTTTTTCCCTTTTATTTTTTGCTTATTCATATCTTTTTAGTGGTGGAGCTAGACCTGACTTTAACTGTCTATCTTTCCTGCTATGCCACACTGTCCCTGCTTCACTAGCATTTCTTTCCTAAAAATGTATACTTTGTGGAGAGAAAGTTGTACTTGTTAGAGTTTTGCAGTTTCTTTCTTTCTTTCTCTTTTGGCCAGACTACATAGCCTTTGGGATCTTAGTTCCTTGACCAGGAATCAAACCTGAACCCTTGGCAGTGAAAGCACCGAGTCCTAACCTCGGGAACACCAGTGAGTTCCTAGGATTTTATAGTTTTAAATACTTTCAAATATTTGGACTGCTTACAAAAGCATTCAATAAATAGGTGCTATGTAGGTTGTAAATACATTTCATTGAGGAAATTTACTTACATAATATTCAGAGGAACACTGAAGAGAATTGAAATCTATTTTAAAAATAATTTAACAGATATAAGGAGTGTCTTTGTGGGGCTTCCTTGGTAGCTCAGATGGTAAAAAATCTGCCTGCAATGCAGGAGACTCAGGCTTGATCTCTGGGTCAGGAAGATCCCCTGGAGGAGGGCATGGCAACCCACCCCAGTATTTTTGCCAGAAGAATCCCATGGATGGAGGATCCTGGAGGGCTACAGTTCATGAGGTCACAGAGAGTTGGACACTACTGAGCGACTAACACACACACAAAAAGTGTCTTTGTGGAAATACTAATGTGATAAAACAAAACCTAATCACTCAGAATTTAGGACATTTAAAAAAGTTTTTTCATTGTGGGAATTTAAAAATATACACAGAAGAAGAGCAAAGGGTATAATGAACCCATCTTCCCACTTCATCATTATCAACATATGGCCAATAGTTTATCACCATCCTCTATGTCCCCTACATCCCTTCCTTGGATTATTTTAAGTAAATCTCAGACATTATATCATTTCATCCATGATATTTCACTATGTATGTCTCAAAGATAAGCAGTTTGGGGTTTTTTTGGCCATATCCCAAGGCATGTGGGAACTTAGTTCCCTGAACAAGGATCAAACCTGTGTCCCTCTTGCACTGGAAGGCAGAATCCTAACCACTGGACTGCTGGGGAAGTCCCAGTAGCCCTTTTCTTTAATCACAATATTAGTGCACATTTTTGGAGAAGGCACTAATACCCCCACTCCAGTACTCTTGCCTGGAAAATCCCATGGACGGAGGACCCTGGTAGGCTGCAGTCCATGGGGTCGCTGAGGGTCGGACACGACTGAGAGACTTCACTTTCACTTTTCACTGTCATGCACCAGAGAAGGAAATGACAACCCACTCCAGTGTTCTTGCCAGGAGAAACCCAGGGATGGGGGAGCCTAGTGGGCTGCCGTCTATGGGGTCACACAGAGTCGGACACGACTGGAGCGATTTAGCAGCAGTAGCAGCGGTGCACATTTTAAACGTGAACAGTAGTCTCTTAATATCATCTAGTATCCAGTTTGTGCTCAAATTTTTCTGATTCAATGTCCTTTATGGTTGGCTTGTTCAAATCAAGATTCAAACAAGATTCATACATCAAATTTGCCTAGTATATCTTTAAATCTCCTTTAATCTGTCAAGAAAAATATTGAAATAACTGCCACTGGAAGAATTCTCTGGCATTTGAGGAAGTAATTTCATTTATATATACAATACTTGATTTATTCTAAGGCAGGGTTAATTATGGGCTTTCCAAGTGGCTCAGTGGTAAAGAATCTGCCTGCCAATGCAGGAGACTCAGGAGATGTGGGTTCAGTTCCTGTGTCAGAAAGATTCCCTGGAGAAGGAAATGGCACTGACTCCAGTATTTTTGCCAGGGAAAACCCATGCACAGAGGAGCCTGACAGGCTGCAGTCCACGGGGCCACAAAGAGTCAGACATGACTGAGCATTCACACATACACACAGGGTTAATTGTAAGATACATTATTATTTTATGTAGCACCAAGAAATTAAAAATGCTGACAAATGTCATTGTCAGATGCCACCAATTGTAAATATATTCCAATTTCAGAGAGATAAAAATGGGGAAAATATGTCTTAAAATCAGTAAAATATGGCAGTTGCAACACAGAAAACTTACATGCTATTTTCAGATTCAAATGGGATGTGGGAAAGGCATATGGGATGTGGAAAAAGTCCCCCCCTAGATGGGAATGATTCACTCCTATTCCAGAGCAGATGAGGAATGAAGAGTGACACCATCCCTGGTTTCATGCTAATCCTGTGAACTCCTTTCTCCTCTGTGTGCTTTGACTTCAAGTTTGACATAGAACTTGAACTTCTTAGAGTGTTTATACCATATTTAATGTACTCAGGACTTTAACTTGTTACACAAATTACAGTCTCTGAGAAATGCTTACTCTTTTGATTACTCTGACTTTAGGATGTTAGGTGAGGCTTCCAAGGTGGTGCTATGGGTAAAGAATCCATCTACCAGTGCAGGAGACACAGGACACATGAGTTCAATCCTTGGGTTGGGAAGATCCTCTGGAGAAGGAAATGGCAATGTCTGGAGAATCATGTGGGCAGAGGAACCTGGCAGGCTACAATTGATGGGGCTGCAAACAATCAGACATGACTGAGTAATCAAGTACAAAAAGTTAGGTGAGCCCATTTTGGAAAAATACATATTCATAATACCAAAGACTTTGTGTGGATGACAATAAACCATGGAAAATTCTGAAAGAGATGGGAATACCATACCACCTGACCTGCCTCTTCAAAAATCTGTATGCAGGTCAGGAAGCAATAGTTAAAATGGGACATGGAACAACAGACTGGTTCCAAATAGGAAAAGGAGTACGTCAAGGCTGTATATGGTCACCCTGCTTATTTAACTTGGACCATAAAGCTGAGAGCCAAAGAACTGATGCTTTTGAACTGTGGTGTTGGAGAAGACTCTTGAGAGTCCCTTGGACTGCAAGGAGATCCAACCAGTCTATCCTAAAGGAAATCAGTTCTGAGTGTTCATTGGAAGGACAGATGTTGAAGCTGAAACTCCAATACTTTGGCCACCTGATACGGAGAGCTGACTCATTTGAAAAGACCCTGATGTTGGCAAAAATTGAAGGCAGGAGGAGAAGGGGACAACAGAGGATGAGATGGTTGGATGGCATCACCAACTCAATGGACATGAGTTTGGGTAAACTCTGGGAGCTGGTGATGGACAGAGAGGCCTGGTGTGCCACAGTCCATGGAGTTGCAAAGGGTCAGACATGACTGAGCGACTTAACTGAACTGAACTGAATGCCACATAATGTTCTAGAAAAACATCTACTTCTGTCGACTACACTAAAGCCTATGATTGTGTGGATCAAAACAACTGTGGAAAATCCTTAAAAAGATGGGAGTACCAGACCACCTTAACTGTCTCCTGAAAAACCTGCCTGCAGGTCAAGATGCAACAGTTAGAACAGGACATGGAACAATGGACTGGCTCCAAATTGAGAAAGGAATACCACAAAGCTGTATATGGTCACCCTGTTTATTTAACTTCTATGCAGAGTGCATCATGCGAAATGCTGAGCTGGATGAATCACAAGCTGGAATCAAGATTGTGGGGAGAAATATCAACAACCTCAGATATACAGATATACCACTTTAATGGTAGATAGTGAAAAGGAACTAAAGAGCCTTTTGATGAGGGTGAAAGAAGAGAGTGAAAAAGCTGCCTTGAAACTCAATATTATAAAAACTAAGATCATGGCATCTGGTCCTGGTCAAATGTCACTCTGGCCTTCAAAATGCTGTGCAGGGCGCAATTGCAGAAATCATTTCTTCTTGGTTTGTGCCATCCTAGATGTATGCTTAATGGACAATAACATTCTTTACATCAGCTGGGTGACACAAGGAAGAAAATTGGCCAAATTGGCCTTAAACATGGTAGTTTGGGGTTTTACATCTTAGTGATATTGACGTCACAGATTAGTTCCCGATAAGATGAGTGTCCACTTCAAAGACTTTGGGCTTCAACCTGTTCCCTTCTTGTTAACAGAAGCCTTTTGATAAGGAAAGGTGAGGAGGGTAGAAGGGGTATAATTGTAGCACAGGTCTCAGTATCGATGAAAACACGCTCTAAACTTTTTTGCCTCAGGTCACTGACAGTTTCTGAAAGGCAGAAGACTTTGATTTCTCCCTGGAGAGACTCCAACTCCGGCTGAAGAATTTTGCTTCTAGCTATCTGTGCTTCTGAGAAGAATCTGAGTTGTTTATTTACCAGATCTGTAGTTGCCCAAAGGCAGTATACTCCTAAAGGCTCTCAGAAACCTGGGATACAAAAGTGTTTTAAAAAGTAGAAATGTACTACCCAGTTTTCTGTGGTATATGTGCCCTCTGAGATATGAAATAGACTTGTTCTAGAATTAGCTTTCTAAGGATCCAGGAAGCTCTAACATGGAAAATGTAAAATCAGGGTTTCAGGTAAAGCTGCAGTTAGCATTTGCTCTTCTGTTTCTACCTTGATTTTTTTTTAAAATTTTAATTAGTATACATTGTTGGACATAACTGAGCAACTAAACAAGAACAACAAATAGTTGATTTACAATGTTGTATTAGTTTCTGCTATACAGCAAAATGAATCTGTTATACATATACATATATTCACTCTTTTTTGGATTCTTTTCCCATGCAGCTCATTACAGAATATTGAGTTCCCTGTGCTATACTGTAGGTCCTTTTTAGTTATCTTGCCTTGATTAGTGAAAGGAATAAAATCTTTCAACTTTGTCGTAAGGATTTGACGTAGCAGATTATTGATCAACTTCCCCTATCCACAATTTAATATTCCATGATAGTGTATTTGAAATGTATTTGGAATACTGCTCCAAACTTATATATTTTTCATAAGTTACAAGAAAGACTTAACTGTAGTTTGCTATTTTCACTAGCCTGGTATCCTGAGAATTTACACTAGCTACTCTGAGGTTGAACCTTGCTTCACAACAATTCTCACAACAAAAAGTGAGAATTGTGGTTAAGGGGAAAGAAAAGTAATGCATATAAAGATCCATGAAAACATGAAACTTAGGAACATTAGCAATTTGAATTTATTTCCAGGCACTCTGAAAATAAAGAAATGTAAAAAGGGAGAATTACTTATTCAGAAGCAGAAAGAGTATAGTAGTGGATATACCTGAAACTAAGACAAAATTATAAATCAAATGAACTTCAATATAAATAAAACAAAAAAGAGCATAGTAGTGGATATATTTTCTTAGTTAAGTCAAAAATAAATGCTCTTCTTTGTCATAGTAGTAAATAAATTTCTGACTTACGTTGTTAATTTTTAAAAAATTCAAATCCCACGTATCTTTTTTTTCCTCTTCCAGTGTTTGTAATGTCAGTCATCGTTTCAACAGTCTTCAAGAACTGTTTGAAGAACAACTAATTAAGTTTATATTCTCTATTTCAAATTCTAAATTTTCATAGATCTGTAATTCTAGAAGGGAACTTATTTTTCAGTAAATGTTTTATTGAAGTATTATATTTACAGAAAGGTACAGCCAAATAATTTTTTGTAAAGTGAACACACCCACATGACCACCACTCAGATCAAGAAATAGATTATAACCAACACCATAGGAAGCCTCCAGGTACCCCCGATTAGTCCTTCCTCACTCCAAAGCTAACTACTATTTTGACTTCTTTCATCATAGTTTTACCTGTTTCTGATCTTTGTAAAACTGCAGTTAGAAGTATCATTTTGAATCTGATTTTCATTCAACATTAATGTTTGTGGAAATCAATCACAGTGTTGCAGGCTGTCCATCCTCATTATTGTCTGTGTGTGTGCTGGGCTCAGTTGTGTCCAACTCTGTGCAGCCTTATGGACTGTAGCCCACCAGGCTCCTGTGCCCATGGGATTCTCCAGGCAAGAATAATGGAGTGGATTGCTACCCCCTCCTCCAGGGGATCTTCTCGACCCAGGGACTGAACCTATGTCTCTTACATCTCCTGCATTGCAGGCGATTCCTTACTCAGTGAACCACCTGGGAAGCCCCGTTGTTGTATAGTATTCCATTATATAGAAATATCATAATATACATATTTATAATATATCTATCAAATATTGATGAACATTTGAATTGTTTTGAGTTTCGAGCTATTATGAAGAGTCATGATAAGAATATTTTGTTTTTTATTTTGGGGACTTGTATGTGTAAGCTTCCCTTGGTTATACAGTGAAAAATGGAGGATTTAGTCCAACTTTAGTAGATATTGTCAAACAGGTTTTCAAAGCTGTAATACACATTTACACTTTTATCAGCAGGGTATGAAAGCTCAGTTTGCTTCACATTCTTCACAACATTTTGTATTGTTAGTCTTGTTCGTTTTAGCTATTTTGGTGGGCGTGCAATGGTTTTAATGTGGACTTTGCTGATGATTACTAAAACAAGCACCTTGTCACAGGTTTATTGATGGGGTATCCTTTATATGGAATACCACTTTTAATCTTTTGCCCATTGTTCTATCAAGTAGGTTGCTTTCTTCCATCGACTAGTAGGAATGCATCACGTATACTGGGTTGGCCAGTAAGTTCATTCAGGTTTTTCCATTTGTCTATTTGAGTTTTTCCTTAAGCTGTAACAGAAAAACCCAAATGAACTTTTTGGCCAGCCCAATAGATACAGTTTTGGGGTTGAATATCTGTACAACAAATATCTTTTCCCACTTGCCTGTTTTCCTTTTCACTGTTTTAATGATACTGATAAACATACATTTTTACTTTAATATAGTTCAATTTTCAGATCTTCATCTTTATGATTTGTACTTTATGATTTGTCCTACTTTAGAAAATTGTCACCTATCTCAAACTCATGAAAATACTCTCATCTGTCTTCTTTCTAAGAGTATTATTGTTTCATGTTTGGAATTAAAATGGGAGGGTTAAGATTCAATTTTCACTTTTTTTTCTTATATGGATATCAATTAACTTGGCATTATTTGAAAAGACCACTTCTTTCCTCATGATATCACACTCATTCTAACTCTCTGTTCAGTTCCAATGGTCTGTCTATTTTTATAGGAATGACACACTAATCGATTATTACAGCTTTGTGAGTTTATTAACTTTGTTCTTCTTCATAACTATCTTTGCTATTCTTGGTCTTTTGAATTTCCAAATAAATTTTAGAAGCAGGTAGTAAATTTGCCTAAAAATCTGTTTGGGCTTAAATTGGATTTACATTTAATATCTTAGATCAATTTGGGAAGAACTACATCTTTACAACAGTGTCTTTCAATCCACAAATGTAGCATGTTCATTCTATGTATTTAGATTTTATTTATTTTTCTTTCAATATAGTTCTTTGATTTTTCTATGAAGGTGTTTTTAATTTCATCAGATTATTCCCAGTTAGTACGATTTTTAAAATGCTAAGTGATACTTTTTACATTGTTATATAATCAACACATAACATTATACTCAGTCAGTTCAGTCACTCAGTCATGTCCAACTCTTTGCAACTCCATGGATGCAGCACGCCAGGCTTCCCTATCCATCACCAACTCCTGGAGTTTACTCAAACTCATGTCCATCAAGTTAGTGATGCCATCTAACCATCTCATCCTATGTCGTCCCCTTCAACTCCTGCCTTCAATCTTTCCCAGCATCAGGGTCTTTTCCAATGAATTAGTTTTTCACATCAGGTGACCAAAGTTTGGGGTTTTAGCTCCAGCCTCAGTCTTCCAGTGAATATTCAGGACTGATTTCCTTTAAGATAGATTGGTTGGATCTCCTTGCAGTCCAGGGGACTCTGAAGAGTCTTCTCCAACACCACAGTTCAAAAGCATCAATGCTTTGATGCTCAGGTTTCTTTATAGTCCAGCTCTCACATCCATACATGACTACTGGAAAAACCATGGCTCTGACTAAGCAGACCTTTGTCAGCAAAGTGATGTCTCTGCTTTTTAATATGCTGTCGAGGTTCATAGCTTTTCTTTCAAGGAGCAAGTGTCTTTTAATTTCATGGCTGCAGTCACCATCTGCAGTGATTTTGGAGCCCAAGAAAGTAAAGTCTTGCACTATTTCCACTGTCTGCCCATCTATTTGCCATGAAGTGATGGGACCAGATGCCATGATCTTCGTTTTCTGAATGTTGAGTTTTAACCCAAACTTTTCACTCTCCTCTTTCACTTTCTTCAAGAGGTTCTTCAGTTCCTTTTCACTTTCTGCCATAAGGGTGGTGTCATCTGCGTATCTGAGGTTATTGATATTTCTCCCGGCAATCTTGATTCCAGCTTGTGCTTCTTCCAGCCCAGCATTTCTCATGATGTACTCTGCATAGAAGTTAAATAAGCAGGGTGACAATATATAGCCTTGATGTACTCCTTTCCTGATTTAGAACTAGTCTGTTGTTCCATGTCCAGTTCTAACTGTTGCTTCTTGACCTGTGTACAGATTTCTCAGGAGGCAGGTCAGGTGGTCTGGTATTCCCATCTCTTTCAGAATTTTTCACAGATTGTGGTGATCTACACAGTCAAAGGCTTTGGTGTAACTGATAAAGCAGAAGTAGATGTTTTTCTGTAATTCTCTCTTTTTATGATCCAATAGATGTTGGCAATTTGATCTCTAGATCCTCTGCCTTCTCTAAATCTAACTTGAACATCTGGAAGTTCACGGTTCATGTACTGTTGAAGCCTCCCTTGGAGAATTGTGAGCATTACTTTGCTAGTGTGTGAGATGAGTTCAAATGTGCGGTAGTTTGAACATTCTTTGGCATTGCCCTTCTTTGGGATTCCGATGAAAACTGACCTTTCCCAGTCCAGTGGCGACTGCTGAATTTTCCAAATTTGCTGAGATATTGAGTGCAGCACTTTTACAGCATCATCTTTTAGGATTTGAAATAGTTCAATTGGAATTCCATTGCCTCCACTAGACCCACTTGACTATGCATTCCAGGATGTCCAGTTCTAGGTGGGTGATCACACCATTGTGGTGACCCAGATGACATATACTAATTTCCAATTAATGTGATGATTTGATATTTGTGTACACTGCAAAATGATCAACACACTGAGTACAGTTAACATGTATCACTATGCATATTAATAGTTACACAGTTTTTTTTCTTTTGATGAAAATTTT
Organism: Madoqua kirkii; assembly: GCA_006408675.1. Classification (NCBI taxonomy): domain Eukaryota; kingdom Metazoa; phylum Chordata; class Mammalia; order Artiodactyla; family Bovidae; genus Madoqua; species Madoqua kirkii. The sequence goes on along the minus strand of SJYC01032847.1, from coordinate 9,823 downwards.
AAACTATGCAATGCAGTATTATCAACTATAATCACCAGGCTGTACATCCTTATGATTTATTAATTTTAGAACTGGAATTTTATACATTTTGATCCCCTTCACTTATTTTTTTCACCCTCCCTCCACCACACCTCAGGCAAACACCACATCTTTTCTATATCCATGAGCTCATTTTTTTCAATGCCACACAGAAGTGTGATCACATGGTATTTATCTGTTTCTGTGTGACTTATTTCATTTAGTATAATGCCCTTGATGTCCATCATATTGTCACAAATGGCAAGATTTCTTTCTTTCTTATGGACAAATACTGTTCTCTTTTATGTATGTAGATCATTCTCTTTCCTTTTCTTGGTGTGCTGTACGGCATGTGGGATCTTAGGTCCCTGACCAGGGATCCCACCCTCCCGCAGTGGAAGTTTGGAGTCTTAACCACTAGACCACCAGAAATCCCAACATTTTCTTTACTTATTCATCCATCGATGGACATTTAAATTGTTTCTATGCCTTGGCTATTGTAAACAATGTTGTGAGAGACATGGGGGGAATGCATATATCTTTTTGAGTTAGTGTTTTCAGTTTTCTTGAATAAATACTCAGAAGTAGAATTGCTGCATCATCTACTAGCTCTGGTTGTACTTTTTTGAGGAATCTCCATACTGTTTTCCACACTGGCTGCACCAGTTTATATTTCACTAACAGTGCACAAGTGTTTCCTTTTCTCCACATCCTTGTCAACACTTGTAATTTCTAAGTGATTTATTTTATTTTTAATCATTTTCATTATATATAGATAATACTGATATTTTATATTGATTTTGTGAATATAGTGATCTTGCTACATCCAGAGCAGATTCTCTCATATTTTCTCCATATGTAATCACATCATCAGTGAATAATGACAGTTTTATTTCTTCCTTTGTCATTCTTATAACTTTTTTTTTACTTATTGAATTAGTACTGTAGTTCAGTGTTATTAAAAATAGTGATGATGAGCATCCATATTTTGTTCTTGATTTCAGTGGTGAATACTTTTAGTATTTCACCATCAAGTGTAATGTTTATTGCATGTTTTTATAGATTCCTTTTGTCAAATTAGGAACATATTCATCTATTTCTAGTTTTCTAGGTTTGTTTTTGCATGAATGGGCCCACAAGGAAACTTTTAATCTAGCTCCTTTATTCTGGTGCTTATGTGCTTAGTTGCTCAGTCGTGACTCTTTGCAACTGCATGGACTGTAGCCCACCAGGCTCCTTTTTTTTTTACTTATTGAATTAGTACTGTAGTTCAGTGTTATTAAAAATAGTGATGATGAGCATCCATATTTTGTTCTTGATTTCAGTGGTGAATACTTTTAGTATTTCACCATCAAGTGTAATGTTTATTGCATGTTTTTATAGATTCCTTTTGTCAAATTAGGAACATATTCATCTATTTCTAGTTTTCTAGGTTTGTTTTTGCATGAATGGGCCCACAAGGAAACTTTTAATCTAGCTCCTTTATTCTGGTGCTTATGTGCTTAGTTGCTCAGTCGTGACTCTTTGCAACTGCATGGACTGTAGCCCACCAGGCTCCTCTGTCCATGGAATTCTCCAGGCAAGAATACTGGAGTGGGTTGCCATCCCCTCCTCCAGGGGATCACCCCAACCCAGGGATCAAACCCAGGTCTACCACTGTAGGCAGATTTTTTACAATCTTAGCCACCAGGGAAGCCTCTATTCTTAGTCTGGAGTATACCCAAACTGCTCTGTAGTTTAGATTTAATATTAAGTGAAAGTGTTAGTCACTTAGCAGTGTCTGACTCTTTGTGACCTCATGGACTATAGCCCATCAGGCTCCCCTGACCATGCAATTCTCCAGGCAAGAATACTGGAGTGGGTAAACATTTCTTTCTCCAGGGTCTCTTCCTGACCTAGGAACTGAGCATAGGTCTCTTGTATTGAAGGCAGATTCTTCACCATTTCCTGGCATTTCAATGATTAGGACTCCAGGCCTTCACTGCCAAGGACTGGGGGTATGATCCCTGATCAGGAGAACTAAGATCCCACAAGCCTCTCAGCACAGCCAAAGATATAAAACAAAACAAAAATCCCACAACCTTACATTTTAATAATTCATTCTTATTTATTTGGCTGCACCCAGTCTTAGTAGTGGCACAAGGGATATTTAGCTGCAGCATGAGAACTCTTAGTTATGGCATGCGGATCTAGTTCCCTGATCAGAGGTCAAACCCAGGCCCCTTGCATTGAGAGCTTAAATCTTAACCACAGGACCACCAGGGAAGTCTGTAATAATCAATTCTTATGGGCAGTAGACATGGGTTTTCCCAGTAGTCATGTATGGATGTGAGTTAGACCATAAAGAAGGCTGAGCACTGAAGAATTCTCATAATTCTCCCACTGTGTTGTTGGAGAAGACTCTTGAGAGTCCCTTGGACTGCAAGGAGATCAAACCAGTCAATCCTAAAGGAAATTAACCCTGAAGGAAATGGCAACCCACTCCAGTATCCTTGCCTGGAAAATCTCATGGACAGAGGAACCTGGTGGATTGCAGTCCATGGGGTCGCAAAGAGTCAGGCACGACTGTGCAACTAACACACACACATACACACATTTACTCGAAGGACTGATGCTGAAGCTGAAGCTTTAATACTTTGGTCACTTGATGTGAAGAGCTGACTCACTGGATAAGATCTTGATGTTGGGAAAGATAGAAGGCAGGAGGAGAGATGGTTCACAGAATATGAGGTGGTTGGATAGCATCACATATTCAGTGGACATGAGTTTGAGCAAGCTTCAGGAGATGGTAAAAGACAGGGAAGTCTGGTGTGCTGCACTAAGTGGGGTCACAAAGAACTGGACATGACTGAGCAACTGAACAACAGCAGTGGGCACCCTGATATGTTTTACAATCGCCAATCAGTTTACTGTGAAACGGGGATGATAATCATATTTACTGCAACTTGTTTTGGGGAGATGAAATAAGTATATGTAAACTTTTTAAAAAGTACCTGATAGGCAGTGAGAATTTTACAAACATTAGCTACTATTACCTTTTTTTCTCCTCCCTTTTTGCATATGAAGAAAACAAAGTTGACAAAGAGCAAATGACAACAAGCTTGGTGCTGAAAACCATCTATCTTCTTTCTTTGGCCATGCCACCTGGCTTGCAAGATCTTAGTTCCATGACCAGGAATTGAACCTGGGCCCCAGCAATGAAAGTGCCAAGTCCTAACCAATGGCACATCAGGGAATTCCCAGAAAACTAGCTATCTTGACTCACATCTCCTCGCTGTTTCCCTTACATCATTTTCCTTCAGGAGCAGATTCAGCAGCCTTTTAATAGTTCTACATTAGTTAAGTCTCTTAATCATATTCTGTGTAGTTGCTAAGTCATGTCCAACTTAATGACCCTGTGGACTGTAGCCTGCCAGGCTCCCCTGTTCATGGGATTCTCCAGGCAAGAGAAGGTTTTCAAAAATTATAAAATAATGTTTCCAAACTGTACTGACTGGAAAGGTTCTTCTACTTAGATAATTCTAAGTAGTCAGCCTACTTAGTATATATGATTCCTGTGTCTTGAAATAGCAGAAGCATTTGAGGAAGAATTTTTTTTATCAAGTTCTTTCTCACAGACTCTTCTTACAAGTTAAGACTACCACATCCCTCATGGTTGCCATGCAAAGAATCTTGTCTTCAATCAGCTCATTAAGGTACCTTTGTAAAGATAGTGTTTTTTTAAAGGCACTTTGCCAGCTCCCTCAAACATAACTTTGCAAATGGACAGCAAGAAAAACATAGCAAATCACTTCCATATGGCTCAAGGCAATGAAAAAATTTTTTGATTAATGACACATTCAGTACAACAAAATAACTTCCAAGTCTGCTAGAGACAGTAACTTATCTGCTACATTGATTTTCTGTGTGATTTTTTCATTGTTTTGAGTCTGTAAAAACACTTCTAAAATCCCAATTGGTTCATTTTAAACAACAGCCTCTTTCAAGATGATCACCTGTTCATATTTGTCAGCCCTATCAAGCAAATAGCTGGTCTTAAACTTATTTTAGAACCAGATGCTTTAAACATATGCTTCAATATTCAAGGGATTTTTTTTTACAGACTCATCAGTTGATAAAATCATTAACATGTCATCTGCATATGCAAGTACTAGTTTGAGCTTCTGAAACTACTCTGCTTCCTTCCACACCTGTCTAAATTGTGAACCAAGCAAGTTAGTTTACATCAAAAATTCTCATCAAAGGGTTTTTAATTAATACATAAAGGACCAAATGGGTACTGTACCCTTAATGTTTTCATTATCTGGATTTCTCCATTCCTCCCAGACAGAAACTAACCACGTCATTTTCACACTCTCAACAAACTGAGAAGGTATTACATAAGCCTTAAACATGTTCTCTCCCACAAAGAGTTTTTTTTTTTTTTCCTCTCTCTTTTTCAAAGAAATAGGGTAAAAATTCAACTGTCTTTTATTCTGTATGTTTTACAGTTTCTCTTGGTATAATGAAACCATCTGCCACCTCTGTCCCTAACGCCTGGAATGAATCAAATCATCTTCCTTGCAAACATTGTTAATCTCACAGTAATCCTTCCTAATCACTTTGTAATCAGCACTCCAAGGGGCTGAAGGTCCTTGGCTCTTAATCACGATATTTTAATCATCATTCTTGTGAGACAGCAGTTAGTAATCCCTGAATCTTGGGCTTATTTCTTCCCAACTTCCTAATTATTCCCTAGAACAAAGAACAGAAGCTCTCTAGATAAGAGAAACCAGATCTCTCTGGCTAGAACTGGTTGGGAGTATATGACAGTCTCCGGGTGGGGTTTCTGATGACTGACTATTATTTTCAGTTTTGGACACTGAAGACAGCTCCTTATTTTTGTTTTCATTCCCAATTTTCCTTTGTTTTCTTTTATTTCCTTATTCTTTTCTTCAATCTTTTTCCTTCATTGCGCTTTTTACCTCACCAAAATTTTACGTAACTATTTATTTTTCCATTTGGCATCCTTAAAAGGCTTTGGTCTTTGGATGTATAATTAATTCTTATTTTTATTCTATCTCAAGCTGAGAAAATTTCCTTCTATTTCTAGTTTGCTGGGACCTTTCATCATGAATCAGTATTGAATTTGATCAAATGCTTTTTATGCATCTATTGATATGACCATGACTTTTCTCCTTTGGGCTTTTGATGAAATGGATTACATTAATTGATTTTTGTCTCTCTATATTCTTTGGGTGTAATATTCTTACTCCTTTATATAACTTCACAATTTCTTTCTTTTCTTTCCAATGTTTTTTTCCTGAAAGGGATGGAAGAAACTCATGACATATTTTAGAGACTTGCTGTCTTATTAAATAACTGAATATTCCTTTTTCTTCATAACTTTTCCTCCATCACCAGTTTAAGACTGTGTTACCTTCTCATCTCACAGTGTCTTTCATGGCCATGTTTATGTAGCACTTACAATACAATCTATTTCTATTCTTAAAATTCATTCAGTTAATTTACTTTAAAAATATTATGCAGGACTACAATTTGTCAGGCACAAAATAGAAACTCATTCACCATTTGGTGTGAGGCCCCATGTTAGCTAAATACCTCTTGGCTAGAATCGAAGTTTAAAGATCTTTAAAGAAACCAATTTAAAAACTGGCCTTTTCCTTTGCTTGCTTAAATAATAAAAATGATCACTAGAGAGCTGGATATGTCTTTTATGATTTCCTCATCCCAAGTCTCATCCTGTAGCATATTTCTCAAATTTCCAAGTGTAGATTGGTAACTAAGTATCTCCTGATTGCATTTGATGAGAATGGGCCTGGAGAGTTGAGGCAGAGAGGACCTGAAATGTCTTCTCTCTATTAGGAAAGCAGTCACTTCATAACTGATGCCTTTGATCTGTTTCTCTCCACTCTTACCAGTGATCTCCCTCAAACTTAGCACTGATTTTCCTTTTTGAAAATTCAGTGGGTTTTAGTATGTCTACAGAGTTGGACTGTAAAGAAGGCTGAGTGCTGAAGAACTGATGCTTTTGAACTGTGGTGCTGGAGAAGACTCTTGAGAGTGCCTTGGACTGCAAGAGATCCAACCAGTCCATTCTGAAGGAGATCAGCCCTGGGATTTCTTTGGAAGGAATGATGCTAAAGCTGAAACTCCAGTACTTTGGCCACCTCATGCAAAGAGTTGACTCATTAGAAAAGACTCTGAGGCTGGGAGGGATTGGGGGCAGGAGGAGAAGGGGATTTGGACTGCAAGGAGATCCAACCAGTCCATTCTGAAGGAGATCAGCCCTGGGATTTCTTTGGAAGGAATGATGCTAAAGCTGAAACTCCAGTACTTTGGCCACCTCATGCAAAGAGTTGACTCATTAGAAAAGACTCTGAGGCTGGGAGGGATTGGGGGCAGGAGGAGAAGGGGATGAGAGAGGATGAGATGGCTGGATGGCATCACTGACTCGATGGACGTGAGTCTGAGTGAACTCCGGGAGTTGGTGATGGACAGGGAGGCCAGGCGTGCTGTGATTCATGGGGTTGCAGAAAGTCGGACACGACTGAGCAACTCAACTGACCTGAACTGACAGAGTTGTGCAATAATCACCACAATCAACTTTAGAACATGCTTATCATGCCCCCAAAGAAACTACTGTCCCTTAAATATCATGTCCCAGTTCTTCTATCTCACCATCCAGTACTAGGCAAACACAAGTCTCCTTTCTATCTCTATAGATTTCCCTATTCTGAACATTTCACATAAATGGAATCATATACTATGTGGTCTTTTTGTGCCGGGCTTCTTTCCCTTAGCATATTGTTCTCAAGGACCATCTATGTTGTAGGATGTACGGATACCACATTTTGTCTGTTCATCAGTAGATGGACCCTTAGATTGTTTCTACCTTTGGACTATTAGGAATATTGCTGTGTGTACATTCATTTACAGGTTTTCATGTGAGCATGTTTTCATTTCTCTTGGGTATAAACTTAGGGATGGAATTGGTGGATCATAATATAACCCTATGTTTGACTCTTTAAGGAACTGCCACACTGTTTTCCAAAATTAATGCACTATTGTACATTCCCACCAATGGACTTTGGGGGTTCCAATTTCTGCACATTCTCACCAACACTTGTTACTGTCTTTTCTATCATAACTAAACTAGTAGGTATGAAGCAGGGTCCCTTACAATTTTGAGTTGCATTTTCTTATGACTATGACTTTGCTGGAGCAGCTGTGAAAAGATATCCCACATCCAAGGTAATAAAAACCCAAGTAAGACAGTTGGTGTTGCAAGATGTACACAATTTGTACACTGAAAGCTACAAAACATTTCTGAAGGAAATTAAAGACAACAAAAGGAATGATAGCCCATATTCATGAATGAAAAGATTTAATATTGTTAAGATGGAAATACTCCCAAAACTGGGCTGCAGATTCAGTACAATCCCTAACAAAACTTTGCTGGCTCCTTTGAAGTAACTTACAAGCTGATCCTAAAATTCAAAATTCATATGGAAATACAAAGGACCCAGGATTGTCAAAAGTACCTTGGGGAAAAAAAGAGCTAAGTTGGAGGTTTCACACTTCCTAATCACACCTCATAAGTGTGATTTTAAAACTTACCAGAAAGCTAATATAACTGATATCCCAGAAATAAACCCTTACATTTATAGTCAACCAATTCTTAACAAAGATGCCAGGAAAATTCAGTGGAAAATTAATAGCTATTTTCAATATATGGTGATGAGACAACTGGATATCCACATTAAGAAAAAAGAAAAAAAGTGAACCTGAACGCCTAACTCATACCATACACAAAAGTTCACTCAAAATGAATCTCAGACCTCTGCCCAAATTAAAACTATAAAACTCAGGAAAAACCCATGAGAGTAAAACTCCACGATCTTAGGTTAGGAATAATGTCTTATATATGCAACCAAAGCAATTTTTAAAATAATACATTGCTGCTGCTGCTAAGTCGCTTCAGTCATGTCCGACTCTGGGCAACCCCACAGACGGCAGCCCACTAGGCTCCCCCGTCCCTGGGATTCTCCAGGCAAGAACACTGGAGTGGGTAAAATAATACATTAGGCAATTAAATATTAAAACTTTTAGGCCACATATAACTAGAGCAATTTTCAGCAAGAAGAACAAAGTTGGAGGTATTTCAAACCTCCTGATTTCAAAAATAAAAGAACAAAGTTGGAGGTATTTTGAACCTCCTGTTTTACTATTACAAAACTATAGTAATAAGTTTAGTATGTTATTGGCATAAAAGCAGACATAGACCAATGAAACAGAATACAGAGTCCAGAAATAAGCCCACATATACGCAGTCCATTGATCTTCAATAAATGTGTCAGGAATACACAATGGAAAAAAGATATTCACTTCAGTACATGGTTTGAGAAAATTAGATACCCACATGCAAAAGAATGCAAATGGACTCTTTCCTTACTCCATATGCAAAAATCAAAGTGGACTAAAGACAAATAAAAAACCTGAAGCAATAAAATTCTTAAATAAAGACAGAGACAAAGTTGTTATTGGCATAAAAACAGACATAGACCAATGAAACAGAATACAGAGTCCAGAAATAAGCCCACACATATGCAGTCCATTGATCTTCAATAAATGTGTCAGGAATACACAATGGAAAAAAGATATTCACTTCAGTACATGGTTTGAGAAAATTAGATACCCACATGCAAAAGAATGCAAATGGACTCTTTCCTTACTCCATATGCAAAAATCAAAGTGGACTAAAGACAAATAAAAAACCTGAAGCAATAAAATTCTTAAATAAAGACAGAGACAAAGTTTCTAGACATTGGACTGGGCAATCATTTCTTGGATATGAAACCAAAAGCACAGACAACAAAAGCAAAAATAGACAAGTGGAATTACTACAAACTAAAAAGTTTCTGCAAAGAAAAAAAATAGTTAACAAAATGAAAATGCCACCTACAGGAGAGATTTTTAGCAAACCATATATTTGATGAGAGGCTAATATTCAAAAAATAACGAATTCCTACAATTCAATAGCAAAAAAACAAACAAATAACCCAGTTTAAAAATGGGCAAAAGATCTCAATAGACATTTCTCCAAAGAAGACATACAAAAGACAAACAGGTATAAGAAAATATACTTAACATCACTAATCATCAGGAAAATGCAATTCAAAACCACATTGCAATATCACTTCACAACTGTCAGGATGGCTATTATCAAAAATCAAAGGACAGCAAGTGATCGGGATATAGAAAAAACAAAACCCTTGCACGCTGTCGATGGGGATCTAAATTGGTACAGCCACTATGGAAAACAATATGGAGGTTCCTCAAAAAATTATGACTTTAGTCATCATTTGATCCAGCAATAAAAATCAGTCTTTATTTTATTTTTCTCACCAATGATAAACTTAGTCTGAGAAACATGATTTTTAACAAAAAACAGTTGAAATGTCTTTGTAAATCCTTAAATTCCCAGTTCTTTTATCTAAGTCAAGATTGGAAAACAGACTAACTCCAGCCTTCCTGGAGTATATGTATAACTCACAAGCTGAGAATGGTTTTTACATTTTTTTAATGGTTATACGGAAAAATCAAAAGATGAATATTTCGACATGTGAAGTAACATGAAATTAAAATTTCATTTTACATAAATAATTCTTTATTAGAATATAGTCACACTTTTTACTTTATTGCCTATATATATCTATGGCTGCTTTCGCACTTCAAAGACAATGTTGAGAAGTTGTGACATACTGCATATGACTCACAATGCCTAAGATACTTACTATTAAGC
>SJYC01032846.1:0-31396 GCA_006408675.1 Madoqua kirkii | reverse complement strand
GAGAAGACTCTTGAGAGTCCTTGGACTGCAAGGAGATCCAACCAGTCCATCCTAAAGGAGATCAGTCCTGGGATTTCATTGGAAGGACTGATGCTGAAGCTGAAACTCCAATACTTTGGCCACCTCATGCAAAGAGTTGACTCACTGGAAAAGACTCTGTTGTTGGGAGGGATTGGGGGCAGGAGGAGAAGGGGCCGAGAGAGGATGAAATGGCTGGATGGCATCACCGACTTGATGCATATGAGTCTGAGTGAACTCCAGTTGTACTGAACTGATGACTAATGATGCTGAGTATCTTTCATGTGCTTATTGGCAATTTGCGTATCTTCCTTGGAGATATACCGATTCATATCCTTTGCCCGTTTTTTAACTGAATTTTTTTCTATCAAAAATTTTTCTTATGATGTCTTTCCTTGGTTTTAGTAACAGGGTAATTGTGGTCTCATAGAGCAAGCTGGGAAGTAGTCTCTCACGTTCACATTTTTGGAAGAATTAATGAAGAACTGGTATTAACTCTTCTGTAAATGTTTGGTATAATTCACCCCGCAAACTCAACATCGATTTTTTTTTACCTGTCTGTTAAAAACTCTGTAATGGTTCAGTTCTGTTCAGTTCAGTCGCTCAGTCATGTCCAACTCTTTGCGACCCGATGAATCACAGCATGGCAGGCCTCCCTGTCCATCACCATCTCCCGGAGTTCACAATGGTTACAAATTATTAATGAATTTGATGCAACATCCCATATTGCACCCTCTGTAATGTCACAGTATGCATTCCCAGTCTTATGTACTACCAACTAGTCCGTACTGAAGGAGATCAGCCCTAGGATTTCTTTGGAAGGAATGATGCTAAAGCTGGAACTCCAGTACTTTGGCCACCTCATGCGAAGAGTTGACTCACTGGAAAAGACCCTGATGCTGGGAGGGGTTGGAGGCAGGAGGAGAAGAGGATGCCAGATGATGAGATGGCTGGATGGCATCACTGACTTGATGGACATGAGTCTGAGTGAACTCCGAGAGATGGTGATGGACAGGGAGGCCTGGTGTGCTGCGATTCATGGGGTTGCAAAGAGTCGGACACAACTGAGTGACTGAACTGATTCCCAACTAGCATCCCGCTGATTACACCAGTAGGTGTACACCACATGCCTCCTGCCTCTTGCCTTGACTTTGCTTCTCTTGTACTTTTGTGTCTACTAGTCAGATGGCCATTCCTCCTAAGGCATCTCAAATCCAGGACTCTCCAGGCAGTTAAGACTGTGCACTTCCACTGCAGGGGATGTGTGTTCAGTCGTGGTCAGAGAACTAAGATCCCTCAGGCCAAAACAGGCATGTCAAATCCATTTATACCTTGAAACCTTTTCTTGACTCTCCTGTTAAATTAGTTTGGCTTTTTTGGGAATATTTGTACCAACTTCCTCTAATAGCCATTTAAGTAAAAACAAAAAACTCTCTTGATCTTCACAGTATAGGACTTTAAGTCTTCATAATAGATTTCCATACAGAAAAAACCACCATAATGGGAAAGCCCAATTGCAGTTAAACTGGGACCTGTTAGTTACTCTGGTGTGACAATTAACTATCAAATGCTTATATGGAACCCACTGTGAACAGTATTTCTCTGTGCGTTTTTTCCAATGTTCAAATAATTAAAAAGAATTTTTGCTTGAGGAACTGATTATGAATGACTTCTCTGTATTTCACCATATTTCTGAGGAAAATTTGTCTTTAAAAAAATTGATTCAGTACTGGGAGAGGTTCTGCATGCCTTTTTGCTGACTTTCCAAGTCTCAAAATAATGATCTTCACAGTAGGGAATACCAAAGAAGCTAATGGCAGAGTTACAATGCTAATCGTTTTCTAAAGACTGCTTCTTTTTCCAATAGCTAAAATAAAGTTTTTCAGTATTTTAAAGCTGCGATATAATTTTTTTGTTAAGAAACTGTATGGCTTTAGTAAATGTTGTGTATATATATATATATATATATATAAAACATTACTTTTCAAGTACATATGAAATTAAAAAGAATTTTTGCTTGAGGAACTGATTATGATGACTTCTCTGTATTTCACCATATTTCTGAGGAAAATTTGTCTTTAAAAAAATTGATTCAGTACTGGGAGAGGTTCTGCATGCCTTTTTGCTGACTTTCCAAGTCTCAAAATAATGATCTTCACAGTAGGGAATACCAAAGAAGCTAATGGCAGAGTTACAATGCTAATCGTTTTCTAAAGACTGCTTCTTTTTCCAATAGCTAAAATAAAGTTTTTCAGTATTTTAAAGCTGCGATATAATTTTTTTGTTAAGAAACTGTATGGCTTTAGTAAATGTTGTGTATATATATATATATATGTATATATATATATAAAACATTACTTTTCAAGTACATATGAAGATTGTATTTTCTTAATATAGTTTTAAAATGTTTATGAGGGGAAAAAAGGCTAAAAACTTTCTCCTGTTTTGCAATGTTTTGAGAGGATTACTACATGAGTGAGTTAAAATTTATGACAAAGTGAGTGCTATACTAACATTGCTAATGTATGTGTTTGCTAATTTCATTAAGATAAAATCTTATTTTAATGATGCATGAGTTAAGAAGGAAACTCTTTTAGATAACATAATCAACAAACATCTCACAGATCTATACTATTATGTAAATATTGTGACTAGAGCTATATTTTTAGCTGACTTCAACAATATTACCAGTTTTATCTCAGCATTAGCTGTGGAGGTATGTTGGTATTGCCTCTATTATTACTATCAATCAAAAAATAATAATAGCTATGCCCATTTATTGTCTCTTACTGTATCCTAAGGGGCTTCCCAGGTGGCACTAGTGGTAAAGAACATGCCTGCCAATGCAGGAGACTTAAGAGATGCTGGGTTGATCCCTGGGATGTAGGCATTTATATTACCACCTAGCTCACAATAAACCGAGGAATTATTTAGATCAACTTGGATTAGATTCAGTTGTGAGTAACAGAAACCTAAGATGTCTTAAACAAGCAAGAATTTCATTCCTCTCACATTAACATGCAGAGGCAGGCAGTCTAGTGAAAGTGAAAGTGAAGTCGCTCAGTCTTGTCCGACTCTTTGGGACCCCATGGACTGTAGCCTACCTGGCTCCTCTGTTCATGGGATTTTCCAGGCAAGAATACTGGAGTGGGTTGCCATTTCCTTCTCCAGGAGATCATCTCAGCATTGTAGGCAATCTAGGGCTGGTTCCAAAGTTCTGCTCCATAAAGTCCTTAGGGATCCAAACTCTTTCTCTCGATAAGTGGAGACTAGCTGTAATGCCAATAGAAAGAAAAGGAATGAAGAAAAAGGGGGTGAAAGAAATGTACCAGCTTCCTTAGGAATGTTTCTACAACATGATATTTCATTTAGAGCTCATTGGCCAGAATCTAGTCATATAGATGGGTGGGCATGTGCCCAGTTAAAAGCTGGGGAATCTAAAACACAGAGAAAGGAAGGTAAGATTTTGGGGGACAATTAGATTCCTTCTCTGTGACAATATTATTAATTATATTTTATAGATAAGGATTTCGCTGACAGTCCAGTGCCTAAGAATCAACCTGGCAATGAAGCAGATGTGGGTTCAATCCCTGGTCCAGGAAGATCCCACGTGCCATGGGCCAACTAAGCCTGAAAGCCACAACTGCTGAGTCAGAACACCTAAAACCTGTGCTCCACAATAAGAGAAGCCACCACAGTGAGAAGTCTGAGCATTGCAAAGAGTAGTCTCCACTCACCACAACTAGAGAAAGCCTGTGCATAGCAACGAGCGCAGCCAAAAGTAAATAAATAAATATTTTATAGATAAGAAATTTGAGCCTTAAAACTACTAATTAAGTGGTTCAAAATTCATCTGGTTAATACATGTTTCAGGGAAGATTTATAACGAGGTTTATCTACCTGAAAGTTCTGTGCTATTGAAGCAGAAGCAAAAGGAATGGAGTAACAGTAATTACTTTTAGGAGCCTAGTAACATTGCCTTAAGTGGTGTCTCAGACAGCTACTGCCATGTAACAAGCCATGCCAGACTTAAACAACAAGCACTTGTTTAGCTATAGGTTGATTGATCAGTTTTGCTGGTCTAAGTCAGTCTTGGCTGATCTCTACCTAGAGATTGGCAGACAGCTGATCTAGAATTGCCTTGTCTGTGATAACTTGATGTTGCTCCACACAGCTCTCACCCTTCAACAGGCTAGTGTTGGCTTGATCTCATAACACAGCAGCAATGCAAGAACAGAAGCAACTGAAGCTTCCTGAGGCACTGGGTCGTGATGGGCTGAATGTCATTGCCACTGCATTCTATTAGCAAACCAGACTCTAGAGGTGAGGAAATTGTCTCCATCTCTTGATGAACTGCAAGTCACATTGGAAAGAGCATGGATACAGGAAACCAGTTACAAACACAATATTTTCTTCTGTTACCCTGAACCTGGAGTAAGTCTAGGAAGTGATACAGAGAGAAAGAGTCTGTGACTAAAGATTGCCTCATTGTCCTGTGAAATTGTAATTAGTCCTGAAGTGCATTTTTCTGTAAAACAGAATGTCCATGTTAAATCTTAATTAAAGGTGTGTGGATATCTTCAGGTTCTTGAGAAAAAGAATGAAAAGAGTTAGCTTTGTTTTCTGGATAGAACAGTTTGTTTATTCATTCGTACCATGTAACAAGCCATGCCAGACTTAAACAACAAGCACTTGTTTAGCTGTAGGTTGATTGATCAGTTCTGCTGATCTAAGTCAGTCTTGGCTGATCTCTGCCTAGAGATTGGCAGACAGCTGATCTAGAATTGCCTTGTCTGTGATAACTTGACGCTGCTCCACACAGCTCTCACCCTTCAACAGGCTAGTGTTGGCTTGATCTCATAACACGGCAGCAATGCAAGAACAGAAGCAACTGAAGCTTCCTGAGGCACTGGGTCGTGATAGGCTGAATGTCATTTCCACTGCATTCTATTAGCAAACCAGACTCTAGAGGTGAGGAAATTGTCTCCATCTCTTGATGAACTGCAAGTCACATTGGAAAGAGCATGGATGCAGGAAACCAGTTACAAACACAATATTTTCTTCTGTTACCCTGAACCTGGAGTAAGTCTAGGAAGTGATACAGAGAGAAAGAGTCTGTGACTAAAGATTGCCTCATTGTCCTGTGAAATTGTAATTAGTCCTGAAGTGCATTTTTCTGTAAAACAGAATGTCCATGTTAAATCTTAATTAAAGGTGTGTGGATATCTTCAGGTTCTTGAGAAAAAGAATGAAAAGAGTTAGCTTTGTTTTCTGGATAGAACAGTTTGTTTATTCATTCGTTTAACAAAAAATGCACTGAGACCCTACCATGTACTTAAGAACCTTGCTAGGTACTGAGATATGATGATTAACAAATCCAGAAATGGGGCCCACTTTCCTGGGGTTTACCACTGGGGTTGGGGAGATGGGAATTAATTTCCCAAATGAATACATTATGACAAAAAAGCAAAGAGTGACATGAAGCAAAGATATATGACAGTAGGGGACTTTCTAAAACAAAGCTGATCTGGTCTGAGGCATCCCTGAAGGCTTTCTTGAAGATATGTTCAAGTTGAGGTGTGAAGGCTAAGTTGGAATTACTGGTCAGAATGGCCATCATCAAAAAATCTACAAACAATAAATGCTGGAGAGGGTGCAGAGAAAATGGAACCCTCTTGCACTGTTTGTGGGAATGTAAATTGATACAGCCACTTTAGAGAATAGTATGGAGATGCATTTAAAAACTAAGAATAAAACTACCATATGGCCCAACAATCCTACTGCTGGGCATATACCCTGAGGAAACCATAACTGAAAAATATACATGTACCCTAGTGTTCACTGCAGCATTATTTAGGACATGGAAGCAACCTAGATGTCCACTGACAGATGAGTGGATAAAGAAGTTGTGGTACATATGTATACAACAGGCTACTACTAGGCCATAAAAAGGAATGCATTTGAGTCAGTGCTAATGAGGTAGATGAACCTAGAGCCTATAACATAGAGTGAAGTAAGTCAGAAAGAGAAACACAAATATATATTCATGCATTTATATGGAATCTAGAAAGATGGTGCTGATGAAACTATTTGCAGGGCAGCAACGGAGATGTAGACAGAGAACAGACTTATGGACACAGTGGGAGAAGAGGAGGGTAGTATACAACAGGCTACTACTCGGCCATAAAAAGGAATGCATTTGAGTCAGTGCTAATGAGGTAGATGAACCTAGAGCCTATAACATAGAGTGAAGTAAGTCAGAAAGAGAAACACAAATATATATTCATGCATTTATATGGAATCTAGAAAGATGGTGCTGATGAAACTATTTGCAGGGCAGCAACGGAGATGTAGACAGAGAACAGACTTATGGACACAGTGGGAGAAGAGGAGGGTGGGATGAATTGAGAGGATAGTATGGAAACATACATATTACCATATGTAAAATAGACAGCCAGTATCTAATTTGCTGTATAACACAGGGAGTTGAAACCCAGTGCTCTGTGACAACCTACAGGGGTGGGAGGTGGGAGGGAGGTTCAAAAGGGAGGGGACATATATATACCTATGGCTGATTAATGTTGATGTATGACAGAAACCAATACAATATCATAAAGCAATTGTCTCTCAATTAAAAATAAATAAAAAAATTTAAAAAGCTTGTAATGAGAGAAGACAGGGTTTCAGGCATTTTAAAGGTCCTAAAGTGGCAGTGAGTCCCGCACTTATGAAGGGCTGAAATAAAGCCATTAGGGCTGAAATACAGAGTGGGAGGAAGCAGATTACAGGAGATGGAAGGGTTAATGGCTGTTAGATTATGTTGAGTCTTAGGTGAGTGTGAGAAACTATGTCTTAAATCACACACAGAAAGATAAATATCATACGATACTGCTTATATGTGGAATCTAAATAAAGGGTACAAATGAACTTATTTACAAAACAGAATTTGAGTCAAAGATGCAGAAAACAAACTTATACTTACCAGAAGATAAGCAGAGGAGAGATAAATTGGGAGACTGGGATTGACATATATATACTACTATATATAAAATAGATAATTAGTAAGGACCTTCAGTACAGCACAGGGAACTCTACTCAATATTCTGTAACAGCCTATATTGGAAGAGAATCTAAAAAAAGAGTGGATATATGTATATGTATAAAGGATTCACTTTGCTGAACATCTGAAACTAACATAGCATTGTAAATCAACTATACTCCAATAAAAATTTTTTAAAAGAGCCTTTGTTTTTACCTTCAGAACAAAAAGGAGTCATAGAGAATGACCTTGTTCTTTGCTGCTAAAGAATTTCATATCAGTAATTACTGGAAAGTTTAAGTATCAAGCCAAAAGAGGAACTTTGCCCTAATATGGTTCTGATTGAGTGAATTTTATTTGTGAAGTGTGTGTGTGTGTGTGTGTATGTGTGTGTGTGTGTGACAGAAACATAGAAACTGAGACATAGAAGGAGAGATATAGAGGGCTGAGTGTGGTGGCTCATTCCTACATCTGAGCGGTTGTCTGGGCTGATTTTCGTTCAACAGTTATTTGACTGATATTTGACACTGCTGCCTCCTTAGAATAAGGTCTTTCATAATTCCCTCCCATTTCCCTGCATGATTTCTGTCCATCACTGGGTAAAGCAGAATTATTCCTAATGGATTTTTGATTTGTTCTTTGAAGCCCCCATTTTTAGTAAGCACACAAAAAACTATTCATTCACATTGCTACCTTATACTAAACGTTCTTTGTTAAGTTAAAGTCTACAGGCTGGGTAGCATAAATAGAAAAGAAAAAAATTCATTGTATGCCAGTTCTGAGAATCTGGCACCAAATGGTCCTCTAAGGTTTGTTTAAACAAGAAATGTATTAAAAGTGAGACGTTTTTCACGGAGATGCGAGTCTTGACCGCAGAAACTTCGTCTTTGAGCCCTGGTCCTGGGGCCTTCCCAGGTGGGGCTAATGGTAAAGAATCTGCTTGCCAGCACAGGAGACCTGGGTTTGATCCCCGGGTGGTATCTATCCCCTAGAGAAGCAAATGACAACCCACTCCAGTATTCTTGCCTGAGAAATCCCATGGACAAAGGAGTCTGGTTGGCTACAGTCCATGGGGTTGCGAGAGTCGAATATGACTGAACAAAATTAAGCAGATGGCAGGAGTTTGAGGGAGTCTGTAAGTGAAGTTTCCCTTCAGAGAAGAGCCAAGGGGAAGATGCTTCACTTTGCACATTCTACATCTTTTCTCTTTTCTAATGAGAGTTTCAGCTTTTTTAGGCTTAGCCCATGTCAATACTGGAGAAGAGGGTCAGAGAAAAGCAGCTGGAAGTGAAAATTATTTACTTTAAGCACTTAAACGTTCTTCTGTGAAATTATGATATTCAGTGGCTTTCAATCAAATTGATATTAATTTTCTAGTCACTTCACTTCTAATTCAATCTTGTAAAATAGCTTCGCCATTAAGGACGCAGAGCTGGGGTCAGGACGTTGGTTTTCTGTTCTGCCCAGGATTGCACTGCTCTTCTTTCCTCATCTTTTGCCCACTCCCTGCTGAGACCTCTGTCCATTCCCACCTTGCTGCAAATGATTGCTTAGGTGTTAATGTAATCATGAAATTTAATATTTTACCTCATATTTGTTCTGAAGCATTTCTAGGCTTACAGGATGTTTAGAACTGACAGAGTCATTCATTCATTCAGTCATCTCATATTTGTGCTTTGTGCAAGGCATTGCCCCAGGCCCTCAGTAGCTTCCCTTCCAATAGTGGAGGTAGATACGCAGAAAAGCCATTATATCCCAGTCAAACAAATGCTATTATAGAAGCATGAGCCTGTAATAGGGAAGAACAAATCTGGCTCCATATTGAATCTGTTTCTTTTACTTTAACCTTTGTATTCTATTGCTTTTGATACAAGTTAATTATATTTCCTGTAGCCTGAAATATACAGGATAGCTCATTCTCAAGGCTCTGACCTTTAAAGGTATAAAACTTCCCCATTCATAGAGAGATTAAAAAAAACAACAACAACTGCAGAACGGTGAGTAACATTTATCTTGCTGGAGGTTTACAGGAACATCATGACCGGACCTATGTGGACAGCTGTAAGAACAAAGGACTCCAGCGCCAGGAAGTTTGCAGCAACAACCACACCCCTTCCCCTTTTAGAATAAAAGAGGCTTGGATTCTAACTTGGGTAAGATAGTTCTTTAGAACACTGGTCTACCATCTCAATCTGCTGGCTTTCTGAATAAAGTCACTATTTCTTGCCCCAACAACTCATCTCTCAGTTTATCGGTCTATTGTGTGGTAAGCAGTATGAATTTAGATCAGTAACAAGCAAAGCACAGTGGGAAAAAAGGAGAAGTAGTTTCTATCAGGAGAAGACCGTGAAGACTTCCCAGAGCTGGCAGCGAGCAGATCATATTCAGAAAACAAGTGTCGGAATAATGTTTCCATTGGAGAACAATGTGTACAAAGACATGGAGAAGCTGAGGGACCACTAGTGGCTAAGGACTGATTTGAGTATGGTGTCAGCAGTGAAGCCCCTGCCAATGACCTTGAAATGCTGGGGTAAAATCTTGAAGGACCTTGAATGTCTATGTGCAAATACAAGAGAATTTATATTTTAAGCTAGTAGTGATGGGAAAAGCATTGAAGATTTTTTAGCAGATATTTTATGTTAGAATGTCCACTCTGAAACTGAGGGTTATGGATAGAGTAGGAGGTGGAATCAGTGAGATTCAACTCAGGGAAATCTAGAAAGAGGCTAATGCAATAGTTCCAGCAATAGTGAAAGTCTGAGCCAGGGCTCTAGGCATAAAGGGGAGAGATGTTCAGCACTGAAAGATTAACTGGGTGGGAAAGGGAAGAATATAAAATGAACCCAGGCTTTTCTGGCTTCACTAATGGGATGAAAGATTGTACCTACACAAAATCTAGATATTGTCATTCAGGGTTGAATGATGAATTCAGTTTTTTGCTTTCTAGGTTCCAATTAAAAACATGGAACCCTGGAAATATGCCGTGTGAAAACTCTGACAGGGTCAAGGACAGAATGGTGGGGTTTTTGCTCTTCAGTCACTAAATTGTATATGACTTTGCAATCCCATGGACTGCAGCACACCATGCTTCCCTGTCCATCACCAACTCCCGGAGCTTACTCAAACTCATGTCCATTGAGTTGATGCCATCCAACCATCTCATCCTCTGTCATCCTCTTCTCCTCTGCCTTCAATATTTCTCAGCATCAGGGTCTTTTCCAATGAGTCAGCTTATCGCATCAGGTGGCCAAAATATGGGAGTTTCAACTTCAGCATCAGTTATTCCAATGAATATTCAGGACTGATTTCCTTTAGGATGGACTAGTTTGATCTCCTACAGCCCACAGGACTCTCAAAAGTTCTCCAACACCACAGTTCAAAAGCATCAGTTCTTTAGCACTCAGCTTTCTTTATAGTCCAACTCTCATCCATCAGTTCAGTTCAGTTGCTCAGTTGTGTCTGACTTTTTATGACCCCAAGGATTGCAGTATGCCAGGCTTCCCTGTCCATCACCAACTCCCGGAATTTACTCAAACTCAGGTCCATCAAGTCAGTGGTGCCATCCAACCATCTCTCACATCCATACTCACATCCATAGGGTTGACTGGTTTGATATCGTTGCTGTCCAGGGGACTCTCAAGTCTTCTCCAACACCACAGTTCAAAAGCATCAGTGGTGGAGTACTCCACACTTAAAGATTAGAGATGATGTCCTCAACTCTGAATAGATGCCAGGTTCTGCCCTAGATGATTTAGAAGGTTCAGGTGAGGCTTAGGAATCTGTTTATAAAAAGCTCTTCAAGGGATTCTGATTAACAGCTAGAGCTGAGAGCCATAAATCAGTTCAGTTCAGTTCAGTTCAGTCGCTCAGTCATGTCCGAATCTTTGCGGCCCCACGAATTGCAGCACACCAGGCCTCCCTGTCCATCACCAACTCCCGGAGTTCACTCAAACTCATGTCCATAGAGTCAGTGATGCCATCCAGCCATCTCATCCTCTGTCGTTCCCTTCTCCTCCTGCCCCCAGTCCCTCCCAGCATCAGAGTCTTTTCCAATAAGTCAACTCTTCGCATGAGGTGGCCAAAGTATTGGAGTTTCAGCTTCAGCATCATTCCTTCCAAAGAAATCCCAGGCCTGATCTCCTTCAGAATGGACTGGTTGGATCTCCTTGCAGTCCAAGGGACTCTCAAGAGTCTTCTCCATACCACAGTTCAAAAGCATCAATTCTTCGGTGCTCAGTTTTCTTCACAGTCCAACTCTCACATCCATGCATGACCACTGGAAAAACCATAGCCTTGACTAGACGGACTTTTGTTGGCAAAGTAATGTCTCTGCTTTTCAATGTGCTGTCTAGGTTGGTCATAACTTTCCTTCTAAGGAGTGTCTTTTAATTTCATGGCTGCAATCACCATCTGCAGTGACTTTGGAGCCCCCAAAAATAAAGTCTGACACTGTTTCCACTGTTTCCCCATCTATTTCCCATGAAGTGATGGGATCTGATGCCATTATCTTTGTTTTCTGAATGTTGAGATTTAAGCCAACTTTTTCACTCTCCTCTTTCACTTTCATCAAGAGGCTTTTTAGTTTACATAGCCTTGACTAGACGGACTTTTGTTGGCAAAGTAATGTCTCTGCTTTTCAATGTGCTGTCTAGGTTGGTCATAACTTTCCTTCTAAGGAGTGTCTTTTAATTTCATGGCTGCAATCACCATCTGCAGTGACTTTGGAGCCCCCAAAAATAAAGTCTGACACTGTTTCCACTGTTTCCCCATCTATTTCCCATGAAGTGATGGGATCTGATGCCATTATCTTTGTTTTCTGAATGTTGAGATTTAAGCCAACTTTTTCACTCTCCTCTTTCACTTTCATCAAGAGGCTTTTTAGTTTCTCTTCACTTTCTGCCATAAGGGTGGTGTCATCTGCATATCTGGGGTTATTGAGATTTCTCCCGGCAATCTTGATTCCAGCTTGTGCTTCTTCCAGCCCAGCATTTCTCATGATGTACTCTGCATAGAAGTTAAATAAGCAGGGTGACACTATACAGCCTTGACGTACTCCTTTTCCTATTTAGAACCAGTCTGTTGTTCCATGCCATAAATCAAGTCCCATCCTATTCCAGGAAAGAGCTGGAGCCTAAGGTTCATGTGGTGGAATGACTTTCCCAAGGTCACAGAGCTCCCTAGATGCTAAATACAAACTCAGAATCCCAATCCATAATCCTTTGTCTGCAGTCTCACTTCTCCATTTAGATTTGATTGTCTTTGTCTTATTTAGATTTAAATACCACTGGGGATGGTCTTCACTTCTATCTACTGTTTGTAAAATATGAAGTTATAGTAGCAAGTCTGACTAAGCAGCAGATCTGGTGGACTGAGAGACAGTTATATCTCACATGTTCATGCCACTGGTTTCCTAACAATTCTATCTTTTACAGCACTCCTATTTGTAGAGAGAAAACATTATCAGTGACTCAGACTTGATATTCTGCTAGTAGCTTTTTGCAGAATCTGGTCTTGGACCTAATATCTTCATGTATAATCTAGACCATGGGAGAAAAACAAACAAACTGCCTCTATTTCTGTGGACTAGAAACAGATCCAGAATCTGCAAGTCCCTAAGCATTTATGGATGATGCAGAAATAAATTCTGGTGGTGCTAGTGGTAAAGAATCCACCTGCCAATTCAGGAGATGCAAGAGACATGGGTTCAATCACAGGCTAGAGAAGGAAATGGCAACCCACTCCAGTGTTCTTGCCTGGAAAATTCCATGGACAGAGGAGCCTGGTGGGCTACAGTCCATGGGGCCGCAAGGAGTCAGACACAACAGAGCAACTGAGCATACATGCAGAAATGAAAGGCAAGATTGAGGTGTTTAGAAAAGCTGCAATCTCATTGACTGTGGGAGACCTTCTGTGAGTACCAGGATTTCTCTTTGGTCCTTAAGTCCTTTGGGGCACGTATTGCCCTTGGAATGAGTCACAAGAACATGACTTGCTTGCATCAAAGAAATGGTAGCGTAAGCAATGTGTATCACTTCTAGATGGAATAAACATGCCAAATACCTCCATTCTCCATGCTCTGTGACCCTGCCCCAGCCAACCTAGAAACCTTGAGTTGAGGTGGTAGCACAACGAAATGGACCAACCTGGACCGTGGAGTGACTCTGATTGGTCAGAATCCCTCTGATGACCAGTGTAGGAAATGTAGTATGAGTGGAAAAGAGAACTCAAAACTACGGTTTTAAGTCATTGAGATTTGGAGATGGTTTGTTTATAGCAGTAGAATTTAATGTAATCTGACTAATGCACTGATCAACAGAAAATGCAAAGCAGGCAACGAAAAACTCAAACCTTGAAGTGTCACAAACGGAAAGATCTCTGCAGGCTACAATGGTCCTAGAAGGCAATGCTGATCAACTGAAATAATGGGACATAGACTGGATACAGTTCAGCAAAAAAAAAAAAAAAAAAAAAAAAAAAAAATTCAGGATTATGCACTTGGAGTTGAAAAGGGAACATGTTCAAAGGCAAGGTGCCAGCCACTGAAAGGCAGTTGGCTGGAAAATTAAAAGTATAGCTTTAGTAGATAGCCAGCTGACCAGGAGGAATTGTCACAACCCTGCAGTTCTGTTGACTGAAAAAAAAATGCAAGCAGAGAACTGTGGCAAATGAAAAGCATGTCTGTATCATGAGGTAATTGCTACACTGCTCTGCACAGATCAGAACTGTAACGGAGCTAGGCCAGCTCTGATTCTCCATCGCTCAATGGGATTCAGAGAATGTGGAGAGAGTTCAGAGAAAAGCAAAACGGTCATTCAGTGACCAGTAAAGAAGGGCTGAAGACCTAGGATTATTTACCCTAGAGAGAAAAAGCTTCAGGGTCACTTGAGAAGCAACAGCGCTGAACACAGACTTCAGAAGAGCCGTGGCATAGAGGATGGTGGCTGTTTTCTCTGTTGCCAAGAATACAAAAAGAATGGGCTTATTAATGTTAAGCAAAAGGAAGAATTTCCTAACTCCAAGGCTTGTTTGACACAAGACAGCATGGGAGATTTCTCTCTGGAGGACAGGACAAAGATCAATGGTCTTTTGAAAGTTATGGATTCCATGGGTCCCTTCTGAAGCAAAGAGATGGAAGGTTCACCATCTTGCTTTTCTGCCATGACTCAGGTGATGGATGATGTCCACTGGGGTACACACTCCCATGGGCATGCTGATGTTTTACATAACCCCCAGTATGCTATTGGTGGCTGCACTTTTCCTTCTCTCAAGAAAACATCAAAAACAAGAGAGAGCTGTATTGTGATCAGGATCACTGTAAATCCTCTTTCTTTTAAAAGGCAAATGTGTCAATTTTTTAAACTCTTGTTTGTAAAAATAACCTGTGATGTGATAATTCAACATTTATTTAACAAATGGTAATTGAGTCAGGTGTGTGTGTGTGTGTGTGTGTGTGTGTGTGTGCGTGTGCGTGTGTGTGTCTGTGTTGGGTAGTGGATGTCTAACGCTAAATCAACATGCAGTTACAATTCAGTGCAATACATGCTATTATGTGGAAAATGTGACCTGTTGTGAGACCATGGGGAGGGGTTGTCTAGGTGGTACTTGAAGGTCCAGGGAGGACACCAAAGAAAGGCATGTATGAGCTGAAGTCCACAGTGGGAAGGAGAGAAAAGTTGGTTAATAGAGGAAAAAAGGGAAGAAAGCAGGAGAAAAAGCCTGTGTGAAGCCTGGAGGCTGGACACATCTGGAGAAATAGAGAAATGGGAAAATACCTGAACACAGACCTGGGGCTGAGGAGAGTGGGTGACGACAGGAGTCAAGGTAGGTTCACAGGAGCGAGGGCACTGGGTCCTGTCTGCCACACTGAGAGGCTCAGTTCCCAGGAGCATCGTGGGGCCAGCACACTGTGATTTGTGGGGATGGACATGATCATGTTGATATTTCAGAAAGTTTACATATTTTTCTGGCAACCATGTAGAAAACTGATAGTTGGAAACACTCTGAAATTAATCTGGCCTGGATTTGAATCTATGTTCTATATGATTCAGTTCCTTTCAGTCACTCAGTCATGTCCGACTCTTTGTCATCCCATGGATGGCAGCACACCAGACTTCCCTGTCTATCACCAACTCCCAACTCAAGCTCATGTCCATTGAGTCGGTGATGCCATCCAACCATTTCATCCTCTGTCGTCCCCTTCTCCTCCCACCTTCAATCTTTGCCAGCATTAGGGTCTTTTCAAATGAGTCAGCTCTTCGTATCAGGTGGCCAAAGTATTAGAGTTTCAGCTTTAGCATCAGTCCTTCCAATGAATATTCAAGACTGATTTCCTTTAAGATGGACTGGTTGGATCTCCTTTCCTAAGGGACTCTCAAGAGTCTTCTCTAACACCATAGTTCAAAAGTATTAATTCTTCCATGCTCAGCTTTCTTTATAGTCCAACTCTCACATCCATACATGACTATTGGGAAAATCATAGCTTTGACTAGACAGATCTTTGTTGGCAAAGTAACGTCTCTTCTTTTTAATATGCTCTCTAGGTTGGTCATAGTTTTTCTTCCAAGGAGCAAATGTCTTTTAATTTCATGGCTGAAGTCACTATCTGCAGTGATTTTGGAGCCCCCCCAAAAATAAACTCTGACACTGTTTCCACCGTTTCCCTATCCATTTGCCATGAAGTGATGGGACCAGGTGCCATGATCTTCGTTTTCTGAATGCTAAGTTTTAAGCCAGCTTTTTCACTCTCTTTCACTTTCATCAAGAGGCTTTTTAGTTCCTCTTCACTTTCTGCCATAAGAGTGGTGTCATCTGCATATCTGAAGTTATTGATATTCTCCCAGCAGTCTTGATTCCAGCTTGTGCTTCGTCCAGCCCAAAGTTTCTCATGATGTAGTCTGCACAGAAGTTAAATAAGCAGGGTGACAATATACAGCCTTGATGTACTCCTTTCCTGATTTGGAACCAGTCTGTTGTCCCATGTCTAGTTCTAACTGTTTCTTCTTGACCTGCCTACAGATTTCTCAGGAGGCAGGTCAGGTGGTCTGATATTCCCATCTTTTTATGAATTTTCCACAGTTTGTTGTGATCCACACAGTCAAAGGTTTTGGCATAGTCAATAAAGTAGAAGTAGATATATTTCTGGAACTCTCTTGGTTTTTTGATGATCCAACAGATGTTGGCAGTTTGATCTCTGGTTCTGTATGATTAGCTGTAAAATTTTTGGCAAATTAATCTTGTTGAATTTCAGTTTTCTCATCTGTAAAACAGACATCATAATGTCTGTCTGGCAGAGTGTCTCTGAGAATAAACTTAAGAATTGTATGGAAGAGGCCTGCCTGATCCCAAGGTGACTGCTCAATGAACTTCGGCTCCCTTCCCTATGAATTTATAGTCAATCAGCAAATGATAAAGGTATTTGACACAGTGCAGAATCAAACACTTTTTTTCATTTGAGAGTGATTATTGCAGGGATTGGGCTTCCCCAGTGGCTTAGTGGTAAAGAATCCATCTGCAATGTAGGAAATGCAGGGGATTTGGGTTTGATCTCAGGGTCAGGAAATTCCCCTGAAGGAGGAAGTAAAAACCTGCTCCAGTATTCTTGCCTCAGGAATCCCATGGACAGAGGAGCCTGGCAAGGTACAGTCCATAGGGTCGCAAAGAGTCAGATACGACAGAGTGACGGAACACACACTCGCTTGCACCACGGAGGTAGTTTCTGGAATCCTCTGGACACGATAGAGATCAGACTAGATTTTCCTGCAGCTCTTTAACCATTTTTGTGGTTCTCTGTAGAATCCTCTCCAGTTTTTTAAAAATTCCTCTTCAGTTGTGGAGACCACAGCTAGATTAGTCACTGGAGAGAATTTGTGATTATTAGATCAACATCATGTATCACTCTAGCTGCTGCCTAGCCATATAAACCCAGTCAGCTGATCCCAGCTGACCAATAGGTTGGGTTCCAGGAGTTCAATAGTATGTGGGTTGTTTGGAACACAGAAAGCCTTTCCCCATAGAAACAGAATTATAGATAGTGGCTTGTTTCCCAGGCCGGTGTGTAAAAATCTGTGTGCATTAAGCACACACAGCTGAAGCAGGCCTGGCAGTAACGGTCACTAAAGCCCTTGACTTGCCTAAGTCCCGGTGGGACTCCTAGTGCCATGGAGTCTTGAGACCCTCAGAACCCTTGCAACCCCATGACCTCTGAGAGAGGTAAGAAATGGGCTGACAGCCTTTTCGGAAACCATAATTTGCAACATTATTTTGAAGAACACTTCTTTGAACTAGACTTTTACTTGCAATTGGGGCTATTGGCATATAAGTAAGAAATCAAGAATTACCTTATGATAAGGGGCTTCCCTGATGACTCAGACGGTAAAGTATCCACCTGCAATGCAGGAGACCCAGGTTCAATCCCTGGGTTGGGAAGATCTCCTGGAGAACGGAATGGCTACCCACTCCAGTATTCTTCCCTGGAGAATTCCATGGGCAGAGGAGCCTGGTGGGCTACGGCCGATTGGGTCGCAAAGAGTTCGACTAACATACATACACTCCCTATGATAAATACACCTACAATATGCTGGACACTTTCCCTAAATCTACCTTAGTTATTTTTAATCCTCATGATAATCTTATAAGAAAAATACTTTTCTCGTTTTGCTGATGTCTTGAGAAGATTTTGCATGGACCTGGAACAGGCAGGCAGAAGGTGGTGAGTGATGTGGGAGCCAGGCATACATGCAAAGCTGAGAACTTTTCACTGCACAACACTGCCTCCCAGTGGACTATGCTTGACACATAACCCAGAGTCACTAAATCAACCACGTCTGATCTCCTCTCGAAGTAACAAGTTCTTCATTCATACATCCAACAAAGAATCTTTGAGTGCTTCCAATGAGCGAGGCCTTGGGAACGCAAAATCAAATTAGACTTGGTGCTCTTACAGAGTAGCTGAGAAAAAGAACAAGTAAATCAAGGGTTGAAATCAATGAGACAAGAATATGATCAAATTAAAAAAAAAATTACCCAGAAGAGAAATTAATCAGACTAGGGTGGTTGTCATGGTAATCCAGAAAGGCTTCCTGGAGAAGGTGAGATGAGCTTAGTTTTGAAGAATGAGTTGGAGTTAGATGTAAATCTAAGGACAAAGTTGAAGGATTGTCCTTCTATTCAGAAGGAACAGCATATTTAAATGCACAGGGACACTGAGCACATCAAAAATATGTCAAGCAGGAATTTTCCTGGTGGGTCAGTAGCTAAGATCTGCACTATCAATGTAGAGAGCCCAGGTTCAATTTCTGATCAGGAAACTAGATCTTACAGGCTGTAAATAAGACCCAGGGCAGCCAAATAAATAAACATAAAAATAAATATCTTTAAATATGTTAAGTACTTCTTTGACCCATATGATTTGTGATACGTCAGCACCATGC
Source organism: Madoqua kirkii (assembly GCA_006408675.1). Lineage (NCBI taxonomy): Eukaryota > Metazoa > Chordata > Mammalia > Artiodactyla > Bovidae > Madoqua > Madoqua kirkii. The sequence goes on along the minus strand of SJYC01032846.1, from coordinate 12,910 downwards.
AAACATAGAGTAGCTGATAATTTACCTTGTGGGACAGTAGGCAAGTGAAAATAGCATTTATTATAGCTTTTTGTAAAAAAAAATTATGTATTTGGCTATGCTGGGTCTTAGTTGCAACATGCAGGATATAGTTCCCCACAAGGGATCAAATCTGGGCCCCCTGCATTGGGAGCACAGAGTCTTAGCTACTGGACCACCAGGGAAGTCCCTATTATAGCTTTAATTTGCCTGTATTTCATAGTGATGTTCTTAGATTCTTTATATATATAAGTATATATACATGTATTTTTTCTGTGAATGGTGTATATTTTATTGATTTCTCTATTGGGCATTTTGGTCATTCAAATATTTGATTTGCAAGGAAATGAAAACACTAATTTGAAAAGAAACATGTACCCATGTTCACTACAGCATTATTGACAATAGCCAAGACATGGAAACAAACTGTGTCCATCATTGGATGAATGGATAAAGAAGCTGTGATACACACACACAGACACAATGGAAAATTGAAAAGAAATGGAAAAATAAAAAGAGAGGGAAATCTTGCTATTTGTAACACATGGATGGAACTTGAGGGCATAATGTTAAGTGAAGTAAGTGAGACAGAGAAAAACAAAGAGTATGATCTCACTTACATGTGAAATCTAAAATAAAAATAAAAACATCTTGAACTCATAGACACAGAAACAGATAGGTAGTTGCCAGAGACAGAGGATGGTGAGTGGGCAAAATGGGTGAAGGTAGTTGAAAGCTAGGAAGTTTCAGTTATAAAATAAATGTCACTGGGATAAAACATACAACCTAATGATCATGGTTAATAATACTGTGCTGTATATTTGAAAGTTGCTGAAAGAATAGATATTAAAAATTCTCATCACAAGAAAAAATATGTATCTATATATAGTGATGGATATTAACTAGATTTACTGTGGTGATCATTTTGCAACATTTACAAATACTGAATCATTATGTTGTACCTCTGCCACTAATAGAATGTTACATGTCAGTCTTACCTCAATTAAAGCATTGATTTGTAAGAGCTCCTAACTCATGGTATGATCTTTTTATCTTTCAATTAAAAAAAAAATCCTTTCCTAAAAACCTTCCCCAACTTGGACTATTTTTTAAAACTTAGGTTCTTGTTTTACCTTCACATCTTTGATCCAGCTGAAATTTGGTCCACTCAATGTAAGGAATCTGGTAGTAATGCCACTGTATTTCCCATCCTGCCTTGCAGCTTTTTGCCCTCAAGGCTGGGAGCTGGGAGCCAGGCTCCACAGGTGAACCTGGAGCAGAGATGGGCTTTATCTCAAATTATAGGAGTCTAAGAAAGCTGGGGCCATACGTATGGGCTCCAGCTGGGAGGAGGGTAGTCGTTCACTCTGGAAGGATGGAGATGAAAGCAACTCAGACCAAGATGCTGAGAGTAACTCCAGAACCAAGTCTAAGCTGCCTGGTGCCTCTTCACCACATGCCCCCAGCCCCCCGACTCCATTTCTGTTGAATAAGAAAACTTGGTCTTTGATGCAGGCAGCAATAAACCTGCTACAGGAGAATGAGCTCACAGAGAGCCAACCACACACATATACACACGCACACACAAACACGTACACACGCACACATCCCTCAACAAAAGAAAATTAACAAAACAAAAATTCCAAAGCACAAGACGAAAATTAGCACTAAGGAAACCAACACAGGGAAAGGGGGAGAGATAAATTGGGAGACTGAGATTAACATATATGTGCTACTGTATATAAAATAGATAACTATTAAAAACCTACTGTATAGCCCAGGGAACTCTACTCAACACCCTGTGATAATCTGCAGGGTAAAGAATCTTAAAAAAGAGTGAATCTCTGTATATGTATAATTAGTTCACTTTGCTGTACACCTGAAACCAACACAACATCACAAATCAACTATACTCCAGTAAAAATTAATTAAAAATAATAATTCAATAGGGTTTACAGGAAAATCAAAATACGTTTTGAAAATCAGTAAGTCTATTTTTCCACAGCAAGTGACATTTAAAATTTGTAAAACAGAAAAAAAAAAAAACCCAGAAAGCTGACACACTAAACAAGGTAATTTACTACTACAAACAAACAAACAAAAACCAAAACACTGGCAGCCTTTCCACCAAAATCTCTTTTCAGTCTATGAGGACTTGTCTCATTGTACCTTCAGCTGTGCCCACTCACTCCCCAGTAACTAAGCCATTTCTCTGCTCCTACCCCCCTCATCTCTGTATGGCTTTACCCTTCCAATATCCTGAGTATGTCTCCCACCCTTCCTCAACCCATCAAACCCTTGGCCATTTGAAAACCCCTACACTCTCTACCTCATTTGTGAATGCTCCCCTTAGCTTCTTGTTCTAAGCTTAACATGGACATCCACACCCGCAGTCACTGCTACCCAGTCATTCTCTCCCCAACCCCCACCTCCTGCACCCTGGCACTCCTGAGCCTGAAGCTTCCTCCTCTTCCGTCATTGATGCTTCCAGGCCATTCTGCACATCCTGCCTAGATTCATCCAGCTTTAACCTCATATCATCAGACTATGTCACCCACCATCCACAACCCCTTGGGTGGTATTATCACTTGGTTCAGTAACTGGAGCTCCCAGCTCACTGTCAGTCTCTTCAAATTCATTCCTGTCTTGGTTCTTGGTGATTTTTAACATACACACTGATGGTCACGTCCATACCCAGGCCTCTCAGAATCTTGAGCCCCCCATATCATCTCCCCTTAACCATCCACACTTACCTCTGTGGTCATTCTCTAGACTTGCTAGATACCAGTCACCACAAACTCCTCCAGGTACTGCACTCTCTGAGACCTCCTGTCTCCCAGCTCACTTTTTGAAACATTGAAGTATGTGATATATTAGTCACAAGCATACAACACAATGATTTGTACATTTGTACAGTGATTTGTATAGCATGATAATACATACATAATCATTTGTATATATTATAAAATATCACCCCAATAAATCGAGTTAACATCTATTACCACACAGTTACAACTTTTTTCCCTGTGATGAGAACTTTCAAGACTCATTCTTTTAGCAGCTTTCAAATATACAACACATTATTGTCAACTGTAGCCACGATGCCACACGTGACGTCCCCAGGATGCATTTATTTTATAACTGGAAGTTTGTACCTTTTGACCCCTTTCATCTATTTCACCCATACCCCATTCCCCACCTCTGTCTGCTCTCTGTATCTAATGAACTTGGTTTCCCCACCCCCACAAGATTCTATGTAAGTGAGACGTGTAAGTCTTTGTCTCTCTCTCTCTCTGACTCATTTCACTTAGCGTAATGCCTTCAAGTTCCGTCGATATTGTCCCAAATGGCAACATTTCTTCCTGTTTTATGACTGATAATATTCCATTCATTATTTCTTTATTCATTCATCCACTGATGGTCACTTAGGTTGTTTCTGTATCTTGGCTATTTTAAATTATACAGATATATACATGAAGGTTCCAGCTCACTTTTCCTAGAAACTCAACCCCCATCTTTTCACTGCCCCATTCTTCCTCATACCCTGTCTTCTCATGCAAATTAAATTCCATAGCCAAATAGTATAATTACTCCTTTGCATGTACGGTCAATTACCAAGGCCCTTTTTCATTTATACTAGAAATTTAATCATATATTATATACTTTTGTGTCTGGTTTCTTTGCTCAATATTGTATTTATGAAATACTTCTTTTTGTTTAAGTATAGCATCCTATAATATGAATACCTCACGACTTATTTCTTCATTATGCACTTGCTTTTGGCATGTGCTCCTGTGAACATCCTACCCCCTTCTGTGCATATGTTTCTATTTGGAGTGGAATTGCTGAGTCACAAGGATGCACTTCTTCAACTTTAATAGATGATGCTAAACTGCTTCATGGTAGTGGTACTAATTAATTTATAATCCCATTTGGAGTATATGAAAGTTCCAGTGGCTAACATTTTTTGTTACGTTTGTATTGTCAGTCCTTTTAAGGTTAGCCATCCTGGTGAGATTGTAATTGTGTAACACTGGGATTTTAAGTTTGCATTTCTTTGATTAAGGAGGTAAAGCACTTTCATACATACTTATTGGCCATTTGGAGAACACTCTTGTGAAATATTTGGCGCATTTTACCAGTGGGTTGTCTGTGTTTTCATGTTGATTTCTATGAGTTCTTCACAGGACTATGAGTTAAATGTGTTGCAAATAACCTCTCCCATTCTGTTGCTTACCCTTTTATTCTCCTGCTTTTTTGATGAATAAGAAGTCTTAATTTTAGGGAACTCTCATTTATCTATCTTTTCCTCTGTGGTTAAGAGTCTGTGGTTTTAAGTGCTATTTAAGAAATCTTTTTCTACCCTGAGGTTATGAAGTTAACCTATATTCTCTTCTAGATTTATTTTGTTGCCTTTCACATTTGAATCTACAAATATTGTGGAATTTTGGTGTGAGGTAGTATTCAGCTTTATTTAATTTCTTTTCTATTTGGAAATTGTCTCAGAACTACTTGTTGAACTGTTACTCATTGTGACGTATCACACCTTCGTTGGGCTTCCCAAGTGGTGCAGTTGTTAAGGAATCCACCTGCCAGTGCAGGAGACCATTTGATCCCTGGGTCAGGAAGGTCCTCTGAAGAAGGAAATGGCAATTCACCTTAGTATTATTGCCTGGGAAATCCCACGGACTGAGGAGCCTGGCGGGCTGCAGTCCGTGGGGTGGCAAAGACTTGGACATGACTGAGCATGAACACACACATATAACTTTGCTGTGAATGGCAAGTATATAGACGTGAGGGTCTGTTTCTCTTTCATTTAATAAGGTTTGTTCTTATAAGAATGTATCCATTTCATTCAAATTTTCACCTGTGCTGCTGTAAACTGTTCATAACATACTTCTGTCTTTTCACTGTCTGAAAGATCAATAGTGATATTTCCCTTTTCAATTTTGACATTGATAATTTGCCTTTTTTCCTTTTAAAGTCAGTCTCATTAGAGACTTATCAATTTTTAAGTATTTTCAAAGACCAATTTTTGGTTTTTCCATTCTTTTATTTTAAACTTTCTGTATCCTTATGTTATAAACATAAAGTTGAGCATATATGTGTCTATGTATGTGTCTATCTACCCATATCTAATAGTCTAGGATCAAATTATATAAAGAAAAAAGTATGCTCGTATATCCAGTTTGTAATATATTCATGCAAATTAAATGCCTCAGTGGGGTAAAAAATTACAGTACTATACAATCTGTGGTTGATTGAAACTTGTGTTGTTTAAGGGTCAACTGTAAAGTAATATAAGAAAGGCACTTAGAACGGGACATTGACATGTAATAAGTACTCAGGAAATGATAGCTGATCTTTTAAAATTCTCTTATTTTTAGTTTTTTGCTTATATTTTGTGTTAGTTGTCTTGTCTTATAAATAGCAAGTCAGTGAGTGTTGTTTTTAAAGTGTGGTTTGGGAATTCCCTGGCAGTCCAGTGGTTAGAACTCAGCATTTCACTGCCAAGGGCCTGGAGTTTAATTCCTGGTAAGGGAACTAAGATCCCACAAGCCGTGAGTCACAGCCAAAAAGAAAAAATAAACATCCAGAAAGCACACAAACTGTAAATCGATGGATATTCATAAAGTGAACAGAGCTGTAGAAACAGTCTTCAGATCAAGCACGCCCAGAAACTCTCAACTTGCTTCTTTCCAGGCACTGGCCTCACCAAGGGCACCATATCTAACAGCACAGATGGCTTCACATTGTTTTGAATTTTGTCTGAATGGATTTATATAATGTGTGCAACTTCATGTCTCGGCTCTTTTACTCAGCATTATGTTTGTGAGATTTGTCCACATTTGTAGGTGCAGCTGCCCCTTGTTCACTCTTATTGCTGCATAATACTTTATCATGTGACGTATCACAGTTTAGGTTTGCAAGACTCTGGGAGTCCCTTGGACAACAAGGAAATCAAGCTAGTCAATCCTAAAGGAAATCAATCCTGAATATTCATTAGAAGGACTTATGCTGAAGCTGAAGCTTCAATATTTTGGTCACCTGATATGAACAGCCGACTCTTGGAAAAGACCCTGATGCTGGGAAAGATTGAGGGCAGAAGGAAAAGAAGGCATCAGAGGATGAGATGGCTGGATGGCATCACCAATACAATGGACATGAACTTGGGCAAACTCTTGGAGATGGTGAGGGACAGAGAGACTTGGCATACTGCCGTCCATGGGGTCATGAAGGTCAGACATGACTGGGCAACTGAAGAACAACAAATGTGGCTGATGGTCTTTTGGTCTTTCCTGGTTAGGACTGTCTCAAAGGATGTGCTGCTGTGAATCCTCTGATGCATGTATTTTCAGTTCAGTTCAGTTCAGTTCAGTCGCTCAGTCATGTCCGACTCTTTGTGACCCCATGAATCGCAGCACGCCAGGCCCCCCTGTCCATCACCATCTCCTGGATTTCACACAAACTCACATCCATCAAGTCAGTGGTGCCATCCAGCCATCTCATCCTCGGTCATCCCCTTCTCCTCCTGCCCCCAATCCCTCCCAGCATCAGAGTCTTTTCCAATGAGTCAACTCTTCGCATTAGGTGGCCAAAGTGGAGTTTCAGCTTTAGCATCATTTCTTCCAAAGAAATCCCAGGCCTGATCTCCTTCAGAATGGACTGGTTGGATCTCCTTGCAGTCCAAGGGACTCTCAAGAGTCTTCTCCAACACCAGAGTTCAAAAGCATCAATTCTTTGGCCCTCAGCTTTCTTCACAGTCCAACTCTCACATCCATACATGACCACAGGAAAAACCATAGCCTTGACCAGACAGACTTTAGTCAGCGAAGTAATGTCTCTGTTTTTGAATATACTGTCTAGGTTGATCATAACTTTTCTTCCAAGGAGTAAGCGTCTTTTAATTTCATGGCTGCAATGCATATATTTTAGTGAACCTCATACGCATTTTGGTTGGGAATATGCCTTGAGATGGAATCACTGGCTCACAGGATATGCATTTTTTCAATTTTACAAGGCACTGTTAAACTGTTCTACAGATGGGCTGTACCAGTTTACACTCCCACAAACCTTGCCTTTTAATAAGAATTTGTAATTGTCATAACTGTTATGACCAATGTCATGTTATTTCGTGGTTTTGTTTTTGGTTTCCTTGCTGTTCTTTTATATTTAGTTCTCCTTTCAGTATAAACAGAACTTTGTTTTGCTTGCCTTTTGAAATATCTTGGAGGATAAAGAATCTGTTTTTAATTTTACTAATGGTTGCTATATGGCAATTCACAATCATTGTCACAAGTCTGTCTAATTATCAAAATTACAATATAAACAATTATGTTGACTTGCTTTTCATGAAAGGCAAAGATTGCAGTGCTTTTGCTCCCTTCCCTGAGTCCTGTCTTCAAGAAATTAATGTTGTGTCATAAATTCCATCATCCAAAACAGCCCATCAGAGAGGTGCTAATTTGTAGGGCTTGATATTGGCCCATATTAAATTGATCCAATGGCACAATGCCACTGACCTTGAATACTGTTGTAAGAAAAGCTATGAAACTCCTGACTGTAATTATGAGGATCTTGTTCATTGCATTACTGTGTTTTCCCAGCAAGGCATTGTTCCCAGATCTCAGAATCAGAAATTGTGCTTTTCATGAGCATGTGGCTTATTTTTACCTTACAAACCCAGATATTTTCCTTTTTATAACACTGACTTGTAGGAAATTTAGAATATATTGAGTTGGCCAAAAAGTTCTTTCAAGTTTTCCCGTAAGCCAGGAAAAATCCAAATGAACTTTTGCCCAACCCAATACTTTATTTCTCTATGTTTATATTTTTGAAAACAATATTATACTCTTTTGGAAATGAAACAAAATAGAATCAGTGTGGAGGGAAAAGATGGCTTCCATGTCAATGGTGGTTATCTCCAGGGAGAGAAGTGAGAATGAGAAAAATAAAAAGTGAAGATAGCTTGTTCATTTGCATTATTTAAGTATGAATTTGTATGTTATTGGTATAATTTAAAAAAGAAGTATGTGTACATTGAAAAGAAAGAAACTAAAGGCAAATACATGTAGGAGCTGAGATAGAACTCCCTAAGACATGGTACCATATAGAAAAGATATAGTGATCTGACCCCAAATTTCAAAACTTTCTTTCCAGAAGAAACACTAAAAACAAAGTCCCCAAATCAGTAGACTACTGACAGACAAGATTAAAAACAAATGTTATAGACAAAGATGAATAACCTCAAAATATGATGAGCTTCTACTAAGCAAGAAGAAAATGAGAAAGAGCTAATAAAAATGAGCTAATAAAATAGGATATAAACAAGCAACTCACTAAGAAGAATGATAAAGGACCTATTAACATATATTAGTTAAACTAATAAGAAATGAAGAAACGCAAATCAAAAATAGATTTTCTATTTCAGTCTAAGTTTTTCACTTATCAAATGGGGAAATATTTAAAAAATGCATATAACGGATGTAGGTGAGGGGGAAAAGGGCATGCTATGGATGGTTATAAAAATAGCACAGCCTATGGGAGGGATAATTGGGTACTATATGAACTAACAATCCCATTTTTTAGACTATTCTACAAATACACAAAGATGCATAAATATATATACATATATACATGCATACAGGCAGGCCTTCAGAGACTTGCACTACAGTATTATTTGTAGGAATACAGATAGTAGAAATTATTTAAATGATCATTTTGGGAGAAATTTATTAATGGAACACTAAGCAGCTAATGTGGAAAATTCTGAAAGAGATGGGAATACCAGACCACCTGACCTGCCTCTTGAGAAACCTGTATGCAGGTGAGGAAGCAACAGTTAGAACAGACATAGAACAGACTGGTTCCAAGTAGGAAAAGGAGTACGTCAAGGCTGTATATTGTCACCCCGCTTATTTAACTTATATGCAGAGTACATCATGAGAAATGCTGGGCTGGAAGAAACACAAGCTGGAATCAAGATTGCTGAGAAAAATATCAATAACTTCAGATATGCAGATGACACCACTCTTATGGCAGAAAGTGAAGAGGAACTAAAAAGCCTCTTGATGAAAGTGAAAGAGGAGAGCGAAAAATTTGGCTTAAACCTCAACATTCAGAAAACTAAGATCATGGCATCTGGTCCCACACTTCATGGGAAATAAATGGGGAAACAGTAGAAACAGTGTCAGACTTTATGTTTTTGGGCTCTGAAATCACTGCAGATAGTGATTGCAGCAATGAAATTAAAAGACAGTTACTCCTTGGAAGGAAAGTTATGACCAACCTAGATAGCATATTCAAAAGCAGAGACATTACTTTCCCAACAAAGATTCGTCCAGTCAAGGCTATGGTTTTTCCAGTGGTCATGTATGGATATGCGAGTTGGACTGTGAAGAAAGCTGAATGCTGAAGAATGGATGCTTTTGAACTGTGGTGTGGAGAAGACTCTTGAGAGTTCCTTGGACTGCAAGGAGATTGAACCAGTCCATCCTAAAGGGGACCAGTCCTGGGTGTTCGTTGGAAGGACTGATGCTGAAGCTGAAACTCCAATACTCTGGCTACCTCATGTAAAGAGTTGACTCATTGGAAAAGACCCTGATGCTGGGAGGGATTGGGGAGGAAGGAGGAGAAGGGACAACAGAGGATGAGATGGCTGGATGGCATCACTGACTCGATGGACTTGAGTTTGAGTGAACTCTGGGAGTTGGTGATGGACAGGAGGCCTGGTGTGCTGTTATTCATGGGGTCATGAAGAGTCAGACGCGACTGAATGACTGAACTGAACTGAAGCATCTAATTCCAGAAAAACATCTACTTCTGCTTTATTGACTATGCCAAAACCTTTGACTGTGTGGCTCACAACAAACTGTGGAAAATTCTGAAAGAGATGGGAATACTGTACACAGGTCAGGAAGCAACAGTTAGAATTGGACATGGAACAACAGACTTGTTCCAAATTGGGAAAAGAGTATGTCAAGCTGTATATTGTCACCCTCACTATTTAACTTATATGCAGAGTGTATCATGAGAAATGCTGGGCTGGATGAAGCACAAACTGCAATCAAGATTGCTGGGAGAAATATCAATAACTTCAGATATGCAGATGACACCACTCTTATGGCAGAAAGCAAAGAACTGAAGAGCCTCTTGATGAAAGTGAAAGAGGGGAGTGAAAAATTTGGCTTAAAGCTCAACATTCAGAAAACTAAGATCATGGCATCTGGTCCTATCACTTCATGGCAAATAGATGAGTAAACAGTGGAAACAATGACAGACTTTATTTTGGGGTCTCCAAAATCACTGTAGATGGTGACCGCAGCCATGAAATTAAAAGACGCTTACTCCTTGGAATAAAAGCTATGACCAACCTGCTGCTGCTACTGCTGCTAAGTTGCTTCAGTCACGTTCTACTCTGTGCGACCCCATAGATGGCAGCCCACCAGGCTCCCTCGTCCCTGGGATTCTCCAGGCAAGGACACTGGAGTGGGTTGCCATTTCCTTCTTCAATGCATGAAAGTGAAAAGTGAAAGGGAAGTCACTCAGTCATGTCCGACTCTTAATGATCCATTGGACTGCAGTCTACCAGGCTCTTCCATCCATGGGATTTTCCAGGCAAGAATACTGGAGTGAGGTGCCATTGAGCAGAGACATTACTTGGCCAACAAAGGTCCATCTAGTCACAGTTATGGTTTTTCTAGTAGTCATGTATGGATGTGAGAACTGGACTATAAATAAAGCTGAGCACTGAAGAATTGATGCTTTTGAACTGTGGTGTTGGAGAAGACTCTTGTGAGTCCCTTAGACAGCAAGGAGATCAAACCAGTCCATCTTAAAGGAAATCAGTCCTGAATATTCATTGGAATAACTGATCCTGAAGCTGAAACTTCAATACTTTGGCCACCTGATGCAAAGAACTGACTCATTTGAAAAGACCTTGATGCTGGGAAAAATTGAAGGCAGAAGGAGAAGGGGATGACAGAAGACGAGATGGTTGAATAGCATCACTGACTTGATAGACATGAGTTGAGTAAGCTCAGGGAGTTGGTGATGGACAGGGAAGCCTGGTGTGCTTAAGCCCATGGGTCACAAAGAATTGGACACAACTGAACAACTGCTGAACTGAACTGAAATATCTAATAACAAAAATACGGTAGTTTTATCTATCAGTTCAGTTCAGTCGCTCAGTCATGTCCGACTCTTTGCAACCCCATGAACCGCAGCACGCCAGGCCTCCCTGTCTGCCACCAACTCCCAGAGTTCGTCCATCGAGTCGGTGATGCCATCCAGCCATCTCATCCTCGGTCATCCCCTTCTCCTCCTGCCTCCAATCCCTCCCAGCATCAGAGTCTTTTCCAATGAGTCAACTCTTCGCATGAAGTGGCCAAAGTACTGGAGTTTCAGCTTTAGCATCATTCTTTCCAAAGAACATGCAGGACTGATCTCCTAAAGAACCCTTGTGTCAGTGCAGAAGATACAAAAGTTGTGGGTTTGATCCCTGGGTGGGCAAGATCCTCTGGAGTGGGAAATGGCAATCCACTCCACTTCTTACCTGGAAAATTCAATGGACAGAGGAGCCTGGCAGATTACAGTCAGTTGAGTCTCAAAGAGTTGAACTACAGACTACGCCTTTGTAGTCTTAAGGGGGCACTGGCCCTTCAAGATTAGCATGGGGCTAGTTTGCCTGAGAGGATTATAGTGTCCTACGGGTGTTTGTGTGTGTGTGTGTGTGTGTGTGTGTGTGCGCACACACACACACGTGTAAGAACTTTGTTGCCTGTATCTTTGTTTGAGATCCAGTTGTGAATTGGGTTCTGTTTTTACTCGCCACTCTTTCCCCTCTCTGTGACCACCCGTAAGCACCTTGCACCTAGCAAGGGAAGCCAAACAGGATCTTGAAGAAAAGAAAAAACTCCTTCTAACCAATAAGGTTCCCTCTCCACAAAAAGACTGCCTCCACATTTCCAAAACATGTTCTCAAATCTTTACTGTCCCTTCCATTCTGGATCTGCTTCCAAACTCCCACCTCTGATGAGAGGAGAGCCTGAGTTCTCAAGGTGCAAGGGCACCAATTGGGTTCTGTTTTTACTCGCCACTCTTTCCCCTCTCTGTGACCACCCGTAAGCACCTTGCACCTAGCAAGGGAAGCCAAACAGGATCTTGAAGAAAAGAAAAAACTCCTTCTAACCAATAAGGTTCCCTCTCCACAAAAAGACTGCCTCCACATTTCCAAAACATGTTCTCAAATCTTTACTGTCCCTTCCATTCTGGATCTGCTTCCAAACTCCCACCTCTGATGAGAGGAGAGCCTGAGTTCTCAAGGTGCAAGGGCACCAAGAAAGGAGTTGGGTATCTGTTTGTATGCTTGAGCGTGATCTAAACTTCTCCTGGTCTGTGTGGTTGGACTGCTTTTCTCCACTTCTCATTGCCAATGATCCCATAGCTCATGAGGAGCCTGGCAGGCTACAGTCTGTGGGGTCACAAAGAGTCAGACTCTACTGAGCCATTAAGCACAGCACAGCACAGCACAGGAAGGTCCTAGGAAGTGAGTGGATGCAGTTAATGAAAGATGTAGGGCAGCACTACCTGTGTCTCCTGGCTCCTCTGCACGCCCCCCGCCCCCACCCCGCCGCCAACACACTTTAACAAGATACACAAGTAACTGGGCCTCATGTTGGCAGGAAAAATACTTTGTTCCCCTTCAGATTTGACTTAACATTTCTCTAGCTCCTTTTTTCCCTCTGTTCCTTCTACCCTTTCTGTTTCTTATTTTTAAAAAATAGTCTTCCCTCTTACCCCCAGATATCCTCGAAAATAACTAAATAGCCTATGTAATTTCCCCACAGGTAATGAAGTTCTGACCTCAAAATGTATTGGTTTTGTTTTTTTT
>SJYC01032844.1:0-25374 GCA_006408675.1 Madoqua kirkii | reverse complement strand
ATGCAGGTCAGGAAGCAACAGTTAGAACTGGACATGGAACAACAGACTGGTTCCAAATAGGAAAAGGAGTCTGTCAAGGCTGTATATTGTCACCCTGCTTATTTAACTTATATGCAGAGTACATCATGAGAAATGCTGGACTGGAAGAAACACAAGCTGGAATCAAGATTGCTGGGAGAAATATCAATAACCTCATATATGCAGATGATACCACCCTTATGGCAGAAAGTGAAGAGGAGCTAAACGGCCTCTTGAAAGTGAAAGAGGAGAGTGAAAAAGTTGGCTTAAAGCTCAACATTCAGAAAACAAAGATCATGGCATCTGGTCCCATCACTTCATGGGAAATAGATGGGGAAACAGTGGACATAGTGTCAGACTTTATGTTTTTGGGCTCCAAAATCACTGTAGATGGTGACTGTGGCCATGAAATTAAAAGACGCTTACTCTTTGGAAGACAAGTTATGACCAACCTAGATAGCGTATTCAAAAGCAGAGATATTACTTTGCCGACTAAGGTCCGTCTAGTCAAGGCTATGGTTTTTCCTGTGGTCATGTATGGATGTGAGAGTTGGACTGTGAAGAAGGCTGAGTGCCGAAGAATTGATGCTTTTGAACTGTGGTGTTGGAGAAGACTCTTGAGAGTCCCTTGGACTGCGAGGAGATCCAACCAGTCCATTCTGAAGGAGATCAGCCCTGGGATTTCTTTGGAAGGAATGATGCTAAAGCTGGAACTCCAGTACTTTGGCCACCTCATGCGAAGAGTTGACTGGTTGGAAAAGTCTCTGATGCTGGTAGGGATTGGGGGCAGGAGGAGAAGGGGACGACTGAGGATGAGATGGCTGGATGGCATCACTGACTTGATGGATGTGAGTCTGAGTGAACTCTGAGAGATGGTGATGAACAGGGAGGCCTGGAGTGCTGCGATTCATGGGCACGAGTCGGGCACGACTGAGCGACTGAACTGAACTGAACTGAACTGAATGCTAAGTTGCTTCAGTGGTGTCTGACTCTTTGCAACTCTATGAACTGTAGCCCGCCAGGCTTCTCTGCCCATGGGATTTCCCAGGCAAGAATACTGGAATGGGTTGCCATTTGTTCCTTCAGGGGACCTTCCTGACCTATGGATTGAACTGGGCTAAGAATGGTCCCTTTCTATTCATATGGGTCTTATGAAGAGTAAAATGAGGGTTGAGGAAGGACTTACTATAATTACAACTTACCTTCAACAAATGCTAGCAGTTTTTTTACTGCATTTCATAGAATCTAAGAAATCACTGTTAAAAAAAGTCCTTATTTTATGTACATTAAGAAAAAATGCTGCCAGTCATGACATGCCATTGATTGAAAAATCCTTCTTATTTCAGAGGCTGAAGTATGGGGATGGGAGAGTTCAGCCTAGAATCAATAGAGTATTATTATGTCTTTTGGGGAAAGAGTGTGGAGCATAAAGAATGGGCTGTGGAAGGGTATTTTGGGGATTGATGTGGGAGAGGCTAGTGCTTTGCTCTACCAGAATGTAAAAATGAAAATATCCTGTCCTCATTTCTTTCATTTCAAACACAAGATGCTAGATATTGGGACCCTACTGCATGCAGGGAAAGATAAAGATGCTGTGGAATTAATGGAAACAAGATCATACATTGGCAAAGGGGAGAGAGTGAGGGAAGGGATTGTTAGGGAGTTTGGGATGGACACTTACACTCTGCTATATTTAAAGTGGATAACCAACAAGGACCAATTGTATAGCACACTGTATCTGCTCAATGTATGTGGCAGCCTGCATGGCAGGGGAGTTTGGAGGAGAATGGATACATGTATATGTATGGCCAAGTTCATTTGCTGTAAACCTGAAACTATCACAACATTGTTTATTGGCTGTACTCCAATATAAAATTTAAAAGTTAAACAACAAAAACAACAACAGACATTTGCAGAACTCAAGGGGAGGCAGAGCCGAGTATGAACCCATTAAAACTCAGCATCTCTGAAATGAAAATCACCAAATATAAAAATACCCTACATAACTGGTAACTTCAGTTTTTTTTATTTAGGCGATTAGAAATATCAGAAAGAAACTTCTACTACTTCTAAAGCCAGATTTCCAGATCAAAGAGTGAAGCCGTGGATCTACCTTCAGCTTGGTCCCTCCCATTGGCCATTCTATCACATCAGATCATAATAATGTGTAGAGCTTCTATTTGGGATTTTGAAGCCCAGTGTGTGAAATGGAAGAGGATTCTTCAGCTGGAAGTGTAGCTCCTACATAAAGAAACAGCTGAAATAATCAATACCAAAAAAAAAAAAATCACAAGCCAAAAGTGTTTCCTTTAGAAGAGAATTTGTGACATTAGTTTTAAAAAAAGGGAACAAATGTCAAGGGCAGCTGGGTTAATGAGTACAGGAAGTACAGCTGCTCTTGCCGATGGAGACTGGAGTGCTGACGTGGATCGAGCGGGAGCGGAAAATGATAGTGGTGGCTGCAGCAGCCCTAACGGGGCACTTACTCCACGTCCATTCATAATGGAGGGTGATTGGCACTGCCGGCTGAATGAGAGATGCTGGGCTGTAATTAGAACGCTGGCGCTCATCAAAATCCAGTAAAGCAAGGAGAGCCATGATTACTTAAACCTGGAGCTACATTCCACAAAATGGCTTTGCTTTTCAAATTCTTTATTGTTTTAGTGTTCATTGAAAGAAAAAAAAACCCACAGACCGTGCAAAATTAAGATGCTATATCACAGAAGAGTAAATGAGATGAGCCTGCTTTTTGTATAACGGCCAGTATTTAGAGATGTGCTCTATACATTTCAATGAAAATCACTGCAGAATATTTCACTTCGGAAAGACATTTCTTTTGCCTAATGGGCTATTTCCCCATCCTCCTCTTGTTCCTTGGTACCATTATTTCTGGCCTGAGACAGAGCTGACCCATTATGTCATGGTATCGACTGAGAAATGATTTCTAGGTTAGAACCGGGCTTTCTATTCACGACGAATGACTGATGTAGTTACCCAAGTTCTCTTTGAAGATAAGGTTGTACCAAGCCTTGAGTATTTTCTTTTGAACTCTTTAAAGCTTCATATGTGCATTAGAATTTGGTTAATCACCAGTCTTCTAACGTAGTCCTGGTAGTCTTCTAGACCTTAATCCTACAGAATTGAATTCATTTTTTAAAAGCACTTAAGGCTGTATATTTAAAAAAAAAAGGCTGTATATTGTCACCCTGCTTATTTAACTTATATGCAGACTACATCATGAGAAACGCTGGGCTGGAAGAAGCACAAACTGGAATCAAGATTGCCAGGAGAAATATCAATAACTTCAGATATGCAGATGACACCACCCTTATGGCAGAAAGTGAAGAGGAACTAAAAAGCCTCTTGATGAAAGTGAAAGAGGAGAGTGAAAAAGTTGGCTTAAAGCTCAACATTCAGAAAACTAAGATCACGGCATCTGGTCCCATCACTTCATGGAAAATAGATGGGGAAACAGTGGAAACAGTGTCAGACTTTATTTTTGGGGGCTCCAAAATCACTGCAGATGGTGATTGCAGCCGTGAAATTAAAAGACGTTTACTCCTTGGAAGGAAAGTTATGACCAACCTAGATAGCATATTCAAAAGCAGAGACATTACCTTGCCAACAAAGGTCCGTCTAGCCAAGGCTATGGTTTTTCCAGTGGTCATGTATGGATGTGTGAGTCGGACTGTGAAGAAAGCTGAGCGCCGAAGAATTGATGCTTTTGAAGGGTTGGAGAAGACTCTTGAGAGTCCCTTGGACTGCAAGGAGATCCAACCAGTCCACCCTAAAGGGGACCAGTCCTGGGTGTTCATTGGAAGGACTGATGCTGAAGCTGAAACTCCAATACTTTGGCTACTTCATGTGAAGAGTTGACTTATTGGAAAAGTCTCTGGTGCTGGGAGGGATTGGGGGCAGGATGGAGAAGGGGACAACAGAGGATGAAATGGCTGGATGGCATCACTGACTCGATGCACATGAGTTTGAGTGAACTCTGGGAGTTGGTGATGGATAGGGAGGCCTGGCATGCTGCGATTCATGGGGTCGCAAAGAGTCGGACACGACTGAGCGACTGAAGTGAACTGAACTGAATCTTTTATTAGCATGGATAAAGTATAAGCATTTTCCCTTTGATCTGAGTTGCAAGTAATCTGTGTCTTACTGTTCTGGGTTTTTAAATCGCTTGTCTTTGGCTGTGCCCTGTGGCATGCAGGATCTTAGTTCCCTGACCAGGGATCGAACCCATCCCCCCTGCAGTGGAACTGCAGAGTCTTAAACACTGGACTGCCAGGGAAGCCCCTACCTGTGTCTTACTGTTCTGTTTGTTTTTTGTGAATGAAATCAGCAATAAATAGAAAAGGACCACTCTGTTTGGTCAGATCACTAGTAACCTAAATTTGGTGAAGTTGCATTTTTGAAACAATCTCAGATTGTTCTCACAAGGAGTATTACTACAGTTTCTCATATTTGAGGGAGGAAGAAACTATTAGTCCAGAAGTCAGTCAACCAGCATATAACAAAAGCAGCGACCTCAGTCTTCAGATTTTGGTCTGTTTCATATATTTTCCACACTTGGGTATCTACCTTATCTAGGCCCTCCAGTCCAGTTGTAATTTCTAGGACATTTTATGAGATCAGCTCAAATTTCTTGATAAACACTATCTTGTAATACACTCTTTTCCTTTCCTAGGTAAATATGCTCATTTACCTGATGGAGTTTGAATCTTTCTGTTAGAAGGTAAGGCAATTCTAAGCAGCTAATCGCTCTCTGGAAGTGGTACATGCCATCTAAATGAATGTATAGTTTCATAACTATAGGTATCTGATTTTTAAAAAAATCATTTTTAGAGATTACACATACTATTTGCTTTTATGATTATTGTATCCCATAAATGTAAACCATTCAATACAGGCTTGAAAGTTTGCTTTATGAACACTCATGTTGGGTAAAAGCATGCAGTTTTCAGACTAAATGCTGTGATGGTGACTTGAACATCTCTTGCAGCATCGCTGGCCCCCGAGCTCAAGGGCAGCAGCCATGGAGCACTGTCCTTGCTCAGTGAGCACGTACACATCAGCCTCATCCAATGAGGTCTTACAGGGAGAAGCAGTTAACAGGTAAAATCACTGAATAATACTATGAGCCATTCATTTCATGAACTGTTTGTCACAAACTTGTGAGCTAACGAATAACATTTGATAGGCATCAGGCTTGGAGCCATGCACACTCCATTCTTAGAATGACTTCATGGGGACAGTGCTATCACTCTCAGGAAACTGAGTCACAGACGTTGACTGGATCATACAGAGCTGATGGGTGGAGGAGTCAAGATTTGGAGTTTGGCCTTCTAGTTTTGCCACCATGTACTTATTAGTGTTCGTGGAAATCAGCAAGTTTTTTATCATCAAAGTTTGGATATTCAAAATAAGAGCTTGCTTTCTTTGGCCAATATAAATTCAAGGTTACTAATAATTATGTGATGGAACCTAAGCTTCTTAAATTTTTGATTTTCTTTTTTTTTAGAACACAAAATGTCTGATTTCAGCTTTAAGCAAATGTTGTAATACTCTTTTCACAGAAATAGTTAAGCTAGGCAAATTGGCTTAGCCTTTCCCTGAATTTTGGATAAAGCTGGTTGATGTGTGACACACAGGTCCCTAGTGCAGCTTTTTCTTAAGCAAACATGCTTAGGTAAGCACAAGACTAGTTTCTCTTTTTAAAGTCTTGGCTCTCTGCTGTCTTCACAGGACAGAGCTGAGCCACAGGTGGGTGCTGCCTAACGTGAACGGCTAATGGCTCTGCACAGTGTTCAGTAATCAGGTGGACAAAGCCCTATTACTGAAGTACAGTTGATTTACAATGCTGTTAGTTTCTGTGGTGTACAGCAGTGACAAATTTATATCTATGTACATTCTTGTTCAATTAAAGAAAATTTTTGGCCACACCTCATGGTATGTGGGATCTTAGTTCCCAGACAGGGTTAACTTGTACCCCCTGCACTGGAAGCAGTCTTAACCACTGGACCTCCAAGGAAGTCCTCATATTCTTTTTCAAATAATTGCCATTCTGGTTTATTACAGGATATTGAATATAGTGCCCTATTCTGTAGATTTGCCTTCTCGCCTTCCATTCTAGTGGGTTGAGCTGTATGCCCAGGGCTTCTAAAACGTGCTCAGTCCAACTCCCTTTACTCTCCTCAGGCCCTTAGTTAATTCTTTAATTAAGTCTCTTCTTCTTTCAACACTAGCTAATTTCTACTCTGCATTATCTTTTGTGTTAAAGTTTTATAGTAGATGATACTTTGTAACTGAATCAAGTATCACACCTAACATCTCTTAGGGGAAAAACATCTGTTTAAGCACTAACCTAGAAAACTACTCAAAAAAATACAAACAGGTGATCAATATCGACCGATTTTTATTGATTGTAGACAGGCCATAGAACTAGGTTTCTGTGAAAACATCTGGCAACAGCTTGGAGATAAAGGGTGTCATTAGCTATTGCCGACATCTGTGTGACAGGCTTCTCTCCCATTCCCTCACTTACACAAGCATTGCTCCAGGATTAGTCCTGAACTTCAAGACTATGCACAACTAATTTTAAAAGAATGTTAATCCATTTTTTCCAGAAGAGTCCACCTGGGCCACTCACAGCCATATCCTAAAATGCAGGCAAGAAGGCATCTTATGGAGGGAAAGACACCCCCACAGCAGCAAAACTAGTTCAAGGTCACTCCGTGATGCTTCCCCCCAGGCTTCAGGGTGTGACACAGGCTGGGTGACATGCAGCCTCTGGGGGCCTATAGGGAAACTTTGCTTGGAGGGAATCTAGGGCTTACTCTTTACAAGTACAGTGGGGCATATATATGTGTGTGTTTTGTAATGCCAATGGCTTCCCATCAAAACCTACGGCACATGCTGTATGGATTTGCAGCACCTGTAGCAAGTGCTGTAATTTCACAGAAGTTTCCTCGACTGAGTGTGGAGTCACTGCATGTCGGGTCCCACTGCTGTCGTTCTAGGTGTGTCAGGAAGCACGTGTGCATGTAAAGGATGACCAGTCTGGCAGTAAAAAAGACACACCTTTAAGTTTGTTTAGCCCAACAGTCCCTGAATTTGGTTAAACACCATTTTTTCTCAGACACGCTCTCATAAATAATACATGAAACTAATCATGCTTTTTGGTAGAACACGTTACTTTGGAGGAAAGGTACTACTCTAAATGTTTACCAAAAGTATACTCTTTAAACATGTGTCCAGGACTTCCCTGGAGGTCCAGTGGTTAAGAATCCGCCTGCAATAATGCAGGAGACATGGCTCTGATCCCTGGGGTCTGGGAAGATACCACATGCCTCAGGGCAACTGAGCTGGTGTGCTGCCATTAATGCAGCTGGTGCATCCTAGAGCCCATGTTCCCAGCAAGAGAAGCCACGGCAACGAGGAGCCTGCGAGAGAGTAGTCCCCTTTTGCTGCAACTACACAAAGTCTACACACAGCAGCAAAGACCCAGTGCAGCCAAAAATAAATATTAAAAAAAAATTCACTTATAAATGTGTACCTTTTAATGATTAGAAACTAAAAATAGTGTAAAATTTGTTAACAAAGAAAACATTCAAGATGCAGCTTCTGAAAGTAAAAATTTTTATTCTGATTGATTTCTCAATGTATAGTTCAATATAAGGCCAGTTTTCAATGGCAGAGATTTGGTTCCACGGAAACTCCATGATGCTACAGAGAGCTACTACTTTTTTCCAGGAAGTAGGTAAACAGCTGGAAACAGAAAGCACTTTCTAGCAGCATGGCAACTCATTAAACTGCAGAGTGACCAGGTCTGCAACTTTTATACTAAAAATGGCGCAAACATTAGCTGGTGACAGAGGTGAGAAGTGGGGAGCAAGATGTGAACACTGAAAGGGGCGATATGTGTCTTGTAAAGATGACAAAAACCCAAGGACAGCTATAAAGATTTGAAAGGATAATTATAGAAAAGGGAACCAAATATTTTACTCAAATGTTTTTAGAGCCTTTCTGTAGAGATACAAATATATATATATATATTTATCCAAAAATATGTTTTTATACAGATAAATGGTTTTTCAAATAAGGATGGAACCAAAGCTACAGTTATAACATAAAGCACTGTCTTTTGTAAGACTATTTATCCACCTGAATTTTCAATTTGAGGTTAGTGCATTAAATATTTTCCAAATATTGACATCCTTTTCATGTATATAAATCAAGTAGGCATTATTTTTTAAAAGGGTTTTCAGGTTAAACAGTATTTTTCTAAGACCCTGTGCATATCAAACTTATGACAAGCCCCATTAAGAATCATTATTTAATAAACATATCAAAAAGGGCTATGGTCAAATTTTCTTCTCTATAGGAAACATTTAATTTTCTGAGTTCCAGTTTACAAGTGTTGAAAATGCACAAGAAAGACATTACTTCACAAGTACTTTTATGTTAAGATATTTTGATTCAATATACATGGCAATAATATCTCTACACATTGTAACCAAAAGTATGTTTTTTTTTCCTTAAAAAATGGGGATGTAACATTAATAATCACTATAAAATAAAGCACACAGTATTTTGGTGAATTTACAAATCTTTTTTCCCAAGTGTAAAGGCTACAAAAATTCCTAAAAATTAGAGAACACTGAAAACATATTAAAATTTGACATCCAACTTTATATTATTTCCATTTTGCCCTGAAAGATAACTTAAAAAATATACCTTATGAATAAGATGTGTATAAGAGACAGGAATCAAAGAGCAGAAAATGTATTTTCAGGAACAGAAAAAAAATCTCTAGTGCTGAAAGATACAGTAAAAAGCAGATTTCTTTGGGGACATTAATCAATTAGATTATAATTCATTATGAAGATTTCTCTTTTCTATTACGGGGAGAGTCTGCTCCATTTGAAGTTACTGTTCCATTGACACCATTTTCTGAAAAGAGAAAAAAAATCAGGATTACTTTATTTTATAAATAAGTGTAAAAGGTACCTTCAGAAAAGAAAATTTAAAACCCAATATATGCTCTTATGCCCTTAGGTGAAACTTACTAGTGCTTAATCCATTCGTGTATTTAACCAATCATAAAACCTGCTAACAAGTTAAACACAATGAACTGAAAGCAGCATATTAAAAGGAATTATGTCAATTATATCTAAAAAAATATTTCAAAAAAAGGAAAGCAAGAAAACTGACAGAAACTCTGGGAAACAACTGCAAGAATTATACAAAAAAGTCTGCAAAGCAACACTTTCACAGAAAAAAAGGAATATTTTTTTTTACACTGGACAGCAGACAAGGGAGGTTTCTTGGGGATATGTTTCTTTACAACATATTTTAAAATTGGCATTTAGGATAACTCATGTTTAAGAGTGTTATAATGGCCTTCAAGCTAGGGTGGAATAACTGATGTCAGACCGATCCTCCCTTCTAAAATACCCATAAAAGGAGAACATAAAAATGGCTATTTGAAGCACTGGGGGGAAAAAAAAAACAAGTCAGCTAAGTGTATTTCTCCCCCAAGGGATTTGCCAGCTACTAAATAAGCACACAGCACACATACACACAAAATGTGCACACATACCAACCAAGACTCAGAAATCTAGCAGAAAGTAACTCTGCGAACAAAAAGCTACACAGAGAATTGCGATGTCTCACAATGACAGGGAGATAAAAATAAGTATTCAGTGTCTGTCAGAGAAGAAAGTCCTTGGAAATAGTTGATGTCCTAGGAATGAGGGCAAATTGGAAATAGATAGGCTTCAGTGACATAGAATGATTCACTCATATTTAATCCAGAGTTTCTGTTGATACAGCCACAGTATCTATAATCTTTTACACAAAACATTCAGTAGTCAATTAAAAATTACCAAGTGTGTCAGAAAACAAGACCAAATGACTAAAAACTAAGAGAAAAAAAAAATATCAGAAATAGATCCTCAGATGAGCCAGATGTGGAGCTATCAGACAGGGACATTAATAGAACAGACTAATAAAAATAAAAGTAAAGACAAGTAGTTTCATCCAAGGACTCAAAGATCTTTAATCCTAGGACTGGAAAATACCACAATTAAAAATATAAATTTAATAAAAATTTAATAACAGATTAGACACAACAGAAGAGAGTAGTGAACTAGGAAAAAATACTCATATTGAAACTCAGAAAACAAAGGATGGAAAAAAAACAGAAAGGCATGAAAAGACATAAAAGGACAGGATAAAGGGGTTTAAACACATGTAGTGGAATTCCCAAAGGACAGGAGAAACAGAATGGGGCAGAAGCAATATCTGAAGAAATAATGGTGAAGAATTTCCCCCAAACAATAAAAGAAACCAAGTCAAGATTCAAGAAGCTAGGTACAATGCAGAGTAGGATATACACAAAGAAAGTCAAACTTAGGCACATCATAGTATAACTGTCAAAAAAGAGAACAACTTCGTCAGACTGGATCAAAAAACTAAAATCAAATTACACACTGTTTACAGGAGACACACTTATATTTAGGGACAAGAAAGGATTTAAGATAGAAAAGGTACACCATGATATAACATTTTATTTCAAGAAAGTTGGTGAGCTAGAGTGAATTCAGACTAACTAGAGATGAAGATGGACATGTGACAATAACAGAGGACACATTCCACAGGGATTTATAACAACCCTAAACTTTGATGCCCCTGTAATATATCCTCACAATATTTAAAGCTAAAATGTACAAGCTACAAGGACAAGGGGGTCAATACCTTTTGTAATAACTGACTGAACAAGCAGAACTCCTTCCACCAAGTCAGTAAAGACACAAAAGACTGGACCACACAAATGGACCTGATGCCTACCTACAGAACAACATACTCAACAAACACACAATACGCATCCTTGAGAAGTCCAAAGGGAACATTCATCAGAACTGAACACATGTTGAGACATAATGAAAGTCCCAACAAATTTCAAAGAACTGAAATCATTCAGAGTATGTTTTTTACCCACAGAAAAATTAAGAAAGAAATCACTAGGAAAAACTAGAAAACGCCCAAATATTACTGCGCCCAAAAACGTACACTACTACGCTGTGTAGTTTACAAATATTTACAATCCATGAGTCAAAAAAGAAATAACAATTGGAATCATAAAATATTTGAAAATGAATTATAATGAAAAAGATGTATCAACCTGTGAAATAAGGGTAAAGCACTGCTGAAAGGGAAATCTGCCCTTAATTGCAAGTAATTCGTGAAAAGGGATGAAAAATCAATGATTCCTTTTAACAAAGCCACAAATAACAAAACAGCAAATTAAACCCAAAGAAAGGGAAATAAGAACAGAAATCAACGACAGAACTGAGACAATGAGCAAAAGAAGACAAATGTTGGTTCTTGGCTGATGGAAGTGAAAAAGAGAAAGGCACAAACTACTAACACGGGAAGTGGAAAATGGGAATCGTTTTACAGGGATTAATAAGTAGACACTATGAATAATTTTACATCAATACTTTCACAAATTTAGATGAATGGATAAATCCTGAAAAATACAATTTACCAAAAGAGAAATGATAAGAAATAAAAAATTTGAATAATCTATTAAAGAATGTAAATCTGTACCTTCCTATAAAGAAGTCTAGTGTGGATAGCTTCACTGGTGAATCCTTCCAAATATTTAAATAAGAAACGATGCTGGTATTACATGAAGGACAAACCTGTCCAATACCTTTTATAAAGTCAGCAAAACTCATATTAAAACCTGACAAAAGGGCTAATTTTAGCCTAATCTTTTACATGAACACAGATGCAAAAACCCTAACAAAATATTGAAAAAACCATCCACCAAAAGAGATATCATCAACTTGGGTTTATGCCCGGAAACACATTACCAAAAATATATATCTATATTCCTTATGAATATAGATACAAAAATCCTCAACAAAATACTAGCATGTCAAATCAAGTGACATTCAAAGGATTATGTACATTACCAGTCAGTGAGCTTTATCCCAGGATTGCACTGTTTGCTTAACATTAAAAAAATCAATTAATATAATCCATGATAATAATCTAGAAGAGGAAACGGCAACCCACTCCAACATTCTTGCCAAGATAATCTCATGGACAGAGGAACCCGGTGGGCTACAGTCCATGGAGTCATAGGAAGTCAGACACACTTGAAGTGGCTGAGCACACATGCCTGATGATAATAAAGGATGCAAACTATCTGATGATCTCAGCAGCTGCAGAAAAAGCAAGTGACAAAACCTAACATCCTTTTATGATAACAATTACAAACAAAGGAAAAAGGAAACTTTCTCTACATGTTGAAGACCATTTAGGCAAAACTCATAGGTAACATTATACTTAAAGGTGAAAGACTGGATGTTTTCCTGATAAGATCAGGAATAAGGTGAGGCCGTCTGTTTTTGCTTATTCAAACGTTCTGGAGGTTCTAGCTAGGGTAATTTGGCAAGAAAATGAAATAAAAGGCATCCAGACTGAAGAGGGAAAAGTAAAACTATCTCTTTGCAGGTGACATGAGCTTGTATGTTGAAAATGCAAGAAATCCACAAAAATGCAATTAAATAATGAAAGAAAAATCTTAAAAAACCCAGTAAGTACAGCAATGTTGTAGGATACAAGATCAATATGCAAAAATTCCATTGCATTTCTATACACTGGCAATGAAAAATCCAACAATGGAATTAAGAAGACAATTCTATTTACAACAGCATCAAAAAGAATAAAATATTTAGGAATAAATTTAATGAAGTGCAAAACATATACAATGACACCTACAAAATTTAATCGAAAAAATTAAAGAAGACCTCAAAAGACATAAAGACATCTATATTCACAGCCGCCAAAGCAATCTACAGACCCAAGATACTTCAAATGAAGCTTGGCTGACTCTTTTGCAGGAAAACAATAAACTGATCATAAAATTTGTATGGAAATGCAAGGTACCCAGAATACCCAAAACATGAAAAAAACAAAACGGGCAGACTCACATTTCATGATTTCAAAACTTATCACAAAGCTACGGTAATCAAGACAAGGGCATAAGAACAGATATCCAGATGAAGAGAATAGAAGAGAGCCAGTTATTACTTTTATAATCAATTGATTTTTAACAAGAATGTCAAGACAATTAAATAAAAACTAGTTATTTCACAAACAGTGCAGAGACAACTGGATATCAACATGTGAAACGATGAATGTATTGATACAATGTTATACTTCAGAAAACAGTTTAGCAGTTCTCCTGTTAAAATATACAGTCATGATATGACCCAGGAATTCTACTCCTAGGTATGTACCCCAAACAGCAAAAACCAGGTGTTCAAACAAAAATATGTACATGAATATTAACAGCATCAGTCATAGTAGCCTCAACATGGAAACAACCCAAATATTCATCAATTTATGGATAAACATAACACTGTTTCTTCATACACTCGTTTATTATTTGGCCATGGAAAGGAATGAAGTATCAACACATGCATGTATGATATATATAAATTTTAAACACATGCTATGTGGGAAAAAAAAAAAACAAAAAAAAACCGTCCAGAAAAGGCTATCTGTAGAGACAGGAAACAGGCAAGAGGTTGCTAGGGGCAGAGGACAGGAGGGAATGGGAAATGACTGCTAGTGGGCATGAGGTTTTTCTGGATGATGCAGATCTCCTGGAATTAGGCAGTGGTATGATGCACAAAATTTTGTGGATATGCTTAAGAACTACTGAAATGTACACTTTCGGAGATTCCCATGGAAAAAGCAGTCTGGTGGGCTACAGTCCGTAGGGTCACAGAGTCGGATTGAAGTGACTTAGTGTGTGCACACACACACGTGCACACACACACACAGAAGTAACACCATATTTAAAGGGGAAAGACTAGATGTTCACACATACACGCTCATGGGCTGAAACACTCAATTCTCCCTCAGGTGATCTATGGAGTCAATGGAGTATCCACCCAATACCCCAGTGAAGCTTTGCGTGTATGTGTGGAAACTGACCAAGATGCACTAAAATGCATATGACACGCAAAGGGTCAAGAGTTGCTGATACAAACCTGAGTAAAGACAAGACTGGAGGACACAAACTGTCAGATATAAAGACACAAAAGGAGCAAACCACCGTTTATGACAAAGATTTTAAAACAATTTCTCATCTTATAGTTCCAACTATACTACAAGTTGAAAAATTATTCCACTGTCAATGCATTTTGGGCCAAACAATCAGGAGTTATAAAAGAGCTGTTCCTCTTGGGACTAAACGGCAGATGGAAAGGAGCTGAAAGAGGTCTTATTTTTTAAATATGGGTAAGATGTCCGAAAATACTATCACTCTTCAGGATGTTCACTCATTAAAACTGCCCATGTACACATTAGTCTAGAGGGGCTCAAAATCACCAAGTCTGCAGAACTTGTGAGAGAGATCTTTAGTGGATGGCTTTTGAGGAGAATAACTGATTCGAGGGAACCACCGAACTCTGAGATGGGGCAAATGATTTTCTAATTTTGCTAGTAAGTAGAATTAACTAAGATTTTAAATCTTACAAAGATTATAAATAAGACTCTAAAACATGAAAAAAAAAAGTGTTTTCTACTTCAGGTTTTTTCACTGTTTACTGAGTACAAACCTGTTCCTTTTCTAGAAGACCTGCCTTTAGTCACTGGTGGCTTCTTTTTCACAGCTGGTGCCTGAAAAGTAGAATGTTCTCTCCACCTTCGAAGCTGAAAATTAATGAACTTCCACATCATGAACGCTTGGGTAATGCAAATGGATGCCAGAACAGCAATTCTGAGAATACAAAGAAATAAACAGAAAATTAACGTGTACCCAAGCAATGCCATAGAATAAAGTAGTCTCTCTTGCTTTGACAGTATTAACTTAGTGCTAAATTTCCACTATATTGACAAGGATTATATTAATGAATAATTACCCCACTAATAACCCCAGGTGGCTTAGTGGTAAAGAATCCACCTGCCAATGAAGGAGATACAAGAGACCCAGGTTCGATCCATGGGTTGGGAAGATCCCTTGGAGGAGGGCATGGCAACTCACTTCAGTATTCTTGCCTGGAGAATGCCATGGACAGAGGAGCCTGGCTAGCTACAGTCTAGAGGGTCACAAAGAGTTGGACATGACTAAAGTGACTGAGCACAGTAATTAACCCCTGAAGTTAAATAAATGCTTCAGTAAATTTTTTTTCAAACTTTTTATTTTTTATTGGGGTATAGCCAATTAAAATGTGGTAGTTTCAGGTGAACAGAAAAGGGACCCAGTCATATATACACATGTATCCATTCTCCTTCAGCTCCTTCTCCCAATCCAGGCTGACACAGAATGTTGAGCAGAGTTCCCTGTGCTACACAGTAGGCCCTTGTTGGTTATCCATTTAAAATACAGCAGAGTGTACACGTCCATCCCCAACTCCCTAATTATTCCCTCCCCCTGAAAACTGTAAGTTCGTTTTCTAAGTCTGTGAGTCTCTATTTTCTAAGTTTATTTGTATCTAAATGCTTTAGTATTGATACTTTAATTTATACATGAAATTGCAATAGGTCTGAAATCAAATCAAATGAGTATTTTCCTCTACCTCTCATAATTATACCTTTATATTTTAGACAATTCATATTTCAAATTGATAATACATACTACATTGCAGGGCAAGGTGAGAAAAGTATTAAATCAACCCTCCTAACAGCTAACACATTGAAGTTTCCAGTACTGAAATCCAGCTTCTGGTTCTCTGCTCTTGCCAGGCCAAAGCCAACAGTGAGTACCGAGAGAATTAAAGTCAGAAGTCTTCCCAAAACAAACAGAACTGCCCATAGAGAAAATCTGTGAAAAAAAGGTCAAAGTCAGATTCACAAAACTGCAAACATAAGATTCTAGTAGAAATCAGACTCCTGTTAAGTAAATGCATATTAAAACAGCATTTCTTACAGTTCTGCAAAAAGGATTCTGAAATAAAATACTAGGGAAATGCTTCATATTATATCACATTCTTGGAGACTGTATAACATATGAGCATATTTCAGGTTCTAGAAGTTCAGTTAAAGAAATATTTGATTTTTTTAAATTTAGCTGATTTTCTGTGTATGTGTATGACAACTATTAATGATTCTCAGAACTACTGGTATATAGAACAATCTTGGAAAAGGCTGAATAAAAACAAAGGCCATGTATTCAATTCTCATGAAAGTCCTCGCTTCACTTTTTCTCCCCCCAAGGCTCTTTACAATACATATTACTTCAATGCTGTTGAAGTTTAATTTTCCCATCAAAATATTTTTGTATCTTTAAGGCTCTATAATCTACTATTTCAATTTCTTCTGAAAATTCACTTTTCCTCATTATTCCTTCTCCAAAAGAACAATGTGCACTAAACAAGATAGGAAAAGTTGTATGAGAAAAGTAAACCCTCAACCTTCAAAACTATAAGTTCCAATATACTATCTCTCAATACCAACTTCAATTGTTAAAAAGTGCCATTTTATTTAAAGTAGCTTATAAAGCAACATAACTGCCCACAGCATGGACCCTGGCAACAGCATGGTCCTTCAACATAGGCACTGACTTTAATCACACAAGAAACAGAATGGTTGAAAGACTCACCCTTTCTGATACTTTTCATCACTAAAGTAAAATAGGCGGGAAATGTGGAAAAGAAACTCAACAAAATAGTGTAGCACCAAAAGCACAAGTCCTAGATGATCAAGCTGTTAAAAGAACACATTTAAAATGAAAAGATTAATTACGAATTAAGACAGAGTACCCTCTCCAGTGTTCTTGCCCGTAGAATCCCAGGGACGGGGGAGCCTAGTGGGCTGCCGTCTATGGGGCTGCAGAGCTGACATGACTGAAGTGACTTAGCAGCAGCATACTTTCTGCCAGTCCACAAGCACACCCAAGAAAAATCCCAACTCACTTTAAAAGATAAGCTCCAGCAATGTGAAAGAGGTAAAGGCCGATGTAGACGAGCTGACGAGGAATATCTTCCTGTAAATAACAAATTGCACAACAGGTTAAAACTGGGGGAAGTAGTTGTTTGGAGAAGTAGTGTGAAAATGTACTGTCACAGAAGACCTGAGGGCCACTCTGCCCGGCACCCACTCCAACTGGCCACAGTCCCTTACCTTCTCTTGGCTTCATCTACTCATCTGGAAATGTGAATAACACCTGGGTTTGCTTGAATCAGATGAATTCCAAATCCCTTTTAGTACGGAGTGGTTCTTTTTATAATAAATAATATTAGATGACACAATCTTAATAACCATAATGCCCTTCTAATATTAAAACTGCTATGTTTATACCAGCAGAGATTCTTCTGTTTACCCAAATAGTTTACGTTTTTTTAGTCCCTTTCATTTCACTGTCAGTCAAGTCATTAAAACCAAAGGTTAAAATTTATCTTCTCACTTAGGATACCACCTACTTGTATATTCTTTCTCCTCTTAATAACCCTGTAAGTCAGGTATTCAGACTTCACTTTTGCTTTCCCCTCACCAGCGCCCCCACCCATAGTTCTTAGTGACTTGGTTATCTTAGAAACAGTGGTTTTCAAAGATGTTTAAGTTAAATGATTCATAAAATTAATTCGGGGGTCACCCTAACATCTTTTGAAATATAATTTTAAAATACTAGAGTGTACAGCATATTATATTGTTTCATGAAAGCTTTATTCCAGATTTTACACACACCTGTACACACACATGGAGAAGGCAATGGCACCCCACTCCAGTACTCTTGCCTGGAAAATCCCATGGATGGAGGAATCTGGTGGGCTACAGTCCATGGGGTCGCTAAGAGTCGGACATGACTGAGCGACTTCACTTTCACTTTTCACTTTCATGCACTGGAGAAGGAAATGGCAATCCACTCCATTGTTCTTGCCTTGAGAATCCCAGGCACGGGGGAGCCTGGTGGGCTGCCGTCTATGGGGTCGCACAGAGTCGGACACGACTGAAGCGACTTAGCAGCAGCAGCAGCAGTACACATACATGCAGAATTATAATGTAAACTCTATAGTTTTTCACCTAAGGTTACAGTAAAAAATGTTTGCAAAAAACGAACAGCAGGCCCTATAAACACTTGTTAATTTAGGAAATGCCTGTACCGCTCATCTCTACTCTGTTTTTGGCAGTTTACCACATATATGGTTCTACTAGCCTGGCTAGTACTATTCATGTACTGCAGCTCTAATTAAAATGATTACAATATGGTTGCTGTCAGCAAACTGAGCACCATTTGCCTGGAACCTCACTAGACTTGTCTCTGGCATATAGGAGAGCTGAACACAGATCTCTTCTCTGTCAGCCCCTACAATTCAAGTACAGTTATTTCACCAAATCTTCCAAGAAAGAGCAGAGAGTTTTTAAGTGTAGTTTTGAAACGGAAAAATCTTTTCCAGTAAGAATGGTACAAAGATCAAGTATTAGAGAACGTACGACAATTGAACAAAACTATACAGAGTCCGACACTGTGGAACTCTCGGGGAAAATTCCCAAGACACAATACTAAGTGTATAGTGGAGCTTCCAACTGGAGAGAGAACTAAAGCTGGCTGACAATTTTCTCCACATAATTTTCAAAGTTCCAATGAAATATTTCTCCTTACTAAAGAAGCAAGAGAGAAAGGTGTTGTGAAAACATGGCAAAGTTCAACCACAAGAAAGTCCCTTTACTCTCTTAAAATCATTTCAGACCAGCTCAGCTGTAGTGTTATAATTGCAATTTGACATCCTATGGAAACAGAGGTGTCACTAAATACATGGTAGTTGTATTTCTGAAAGAGTGGTGTATATATCATTGGCACTGTATAAAATGACTTTAGATAGTATACAACAAAACATTTTAACTTTCACGTTAATTTTATTTTTATTTTATTGTTTCTAAAGATTTTTTTTGGATGTGGACCATTTTTAAAGTCTTTATTGAATTTGTTACAATATTGCTTCTGTTTTATGTTTTGGTTTTTCAGCTGCAAGGCATGAAGCTTCCCAACCAGGGATCAAACCTACACCCTCTCCATTGGAAGTCTTAATAACCACTGGACTGCCAGGGAAGTTCCTCACTACAATTTTAAATACATTTTAAGTTGCAGTGAGGTGGCATGTAAGTGACGACGTATATGAAACAATACCATATTCCTTCAGATGTATGCTAAACAATGTTCCAAATTTCTGAGCGGAAAACAACACCAAGAGGATCCTTGATACTAAAGCTTTTTAGAAAGTTTTAAAATTGCTGATTGAACACTAAACTCATTTTATTACATAACAATTTGTGTAAATTAATGTAAAAAACTAATTTGCTGGAATAACTGATGGAAAAACTATAGCAGTGTAACTCCTTAGAAAGATTAAAGAAAAAAAAAGATTTTTTTTTTAAAAAGAAGAAACACAAATAGGTTTTAAAAATACACCATTTAGCAGAGAACATAAGCTGCCTATCTTTTTTCCTGTTAGACAAATCTAAAAACACTACTATAAATTACAAACATACTTTATTTCAAAAAGTCATTCCATCTCTTTTTTTTCCTTAAATCTCAACCTAATTATGTGAAGCAAGGTTTCGCTTGCTCTTAGGTAAAGAAAAGTCCAGAGCTTCTTCCCTAAATTCAAGTTTAACTTTGCATCTCAGCCCTGCCTTTCTGATAGCAAACAACTGAGTCAATCATGGTGAGTAAAATACCACCAAAGGTCCCATCTCCACAGCTGTTAAATCCTTAGCAAGAGCTTTTCCAAAAGGACAGAGTACCAAGAAATCTTTTTCTAAGTAATGGAAACTTGAGCCTTCTATAAACTGGCCAGTGTCTCTAAAGCAATGTTTACACATTCAAAGCTGAACCAGAGAAAAGTGTCAAAATAAATGAGTAACAGGGAGGGGTCTACTGCAAGGAGCAGTGGAGAGCGCAGGTTAAAGGTGTTCCCCTATCAACAGTAATAAGGTGACAGGTGTGGTGTAGCATGATTTTTAAAATGAGAACAGACTTCCTCTGACGTTCTTCAATCCTCATAGGGTCACAGCCCTTCTGGGGCTTACATGCCTGTGGCCAACAATAAAGACCTTACCCAGCACCATGGTCTCTGGGGCCTACATGTGTCCCTGGGGTGTGGGAATCAGTGAGAAAAGAGAAGGCTGGGTAAAAGATCAGTGAGAAAAGATGTCGGCACTCTTAGAGGCAGTTCGCGGTATCAGTTAACTGGCCACAGCACAGATTTCAATTAGGGAGTTAGCACACCATCCAAGGGTGGCTCGTAACTGTTCTAGAATCTAGAGTCTAGATGAATGCAAATGTGGATGAGAAAAAGCTATTTCAGTTTTTCAAGACTCATCACCCTATGATTTTGTTATGTAAATAAACTCTTTTTTACCAGAAGTCAGAAACAAGGTTTTATTTACAAACTTTCTTATACCTGAATGGAAAAAATATGTAATGAAACTGAGCAGTTGCCAAGTCCTTATATATCCTTAATGCTAATATTCTAGTAGTTTATATAAGGACAAAGTCATAGAATAATGACTTAAAATTCTGATAAGTCTCCTTTTTCATGGAATACCTAATAAACACAGTACACTTAAATCAAAACAAATGCTAAATTATAAATAACTTTAGGTGACATTTTTGGTTGTTATTCCAACATCTTTATTAAAAAGATCAGCCGTATACTTTAGTAAATTTCTATTTTTACAAGGAAATGTTTTTAACTACACAGTACTAAAATATCTACTTTACTTTAAACTGAATACTGCATATATGCCCAAATATAAGGCAAAGATTTTCCCCTAAACCAAAAATGTAGCCATCTCATATGTAAGTTTTTTCAAAGCTCTCATACTACAGAGATCTGTATTGATTATTTTAAACAACAAATAAATGGGTTAAGATACATAACCTCAGAAAACTCAACCAATGTCATTTCTAAATGCTTACACAAGGTTAGTGGAGGAATTAATAAAGACAGAGCAATGATGGACTCTGGAAAAACTGATTTAAATGAATCAAGGAAGCTCCAGTGATGAGGGACAGATATTAACAAGTCACACATGAAAAGTGTGAATGTAACCCTCAGGAAGGAGTGGGCAAAAAGCTTTTTAAGAATTTAGTATACTTTATATAATATAAACTATATGTATGGATAATTAAACCAAATAATCTGAATATCAGAAATAAAACATCCACACTTTCCTGAAAGTTCTTATATTCAAGTTGGCTAAGAAATTACATTTTGAATCTTCTTATGGACAAAAGAGAGGACTGTTTATATTGAAACATACGTATTACATAGAATTAAAATATCCTTCTTAAAAGAAACTGAGTTATTTGTGACTAACACACCTCTTGAATTGCTACTGTGTTCCTTTTTCCACTTCTCTGTAGGACTGGGTCAAAACAACCACTGTACTAATTTTTCTCCAGTGAAGAGTTCTTCCAAAAATAATTCTTATAGAGTAAATTTTAAGAAACCATTGAACACATATGCAGCTGTTACTTTCAAATTATGTTAATTACTTGCAACAGTTACTTTCGACTGTCATATGTAGGTGTTAAAAATAGTTTCAGTCAAGTTCTAAGTTATGCAAATTATTCCATAAAAATTAGATTGCATTTCTGGAGAAATGCCATCTGGCAGGAATTGATAAGGAAAGAGCTTTGAGAACTAAAATGAACAATTACTTTGAAATGCCCCTCTCTACTTACATGGTCAATGAACAATATATAGACATATGAACTCATAATGAAACCCAGAGGTAAAACATCCATAGGTACAAAAGTACATGTAGAAAGATCTAAACATCTGAACCATGGTACTAAGACACCAGACTATGACGGTCTCAGCAGTGCTCTTTTCTGCAGAACTTTCTGCAATGAGGGCTAGGTTCTCTGTCTCTGATTCAAAATGGCAGACTGTGAAACCAGGTGTGGCCAATGAGCATCTGCAACATGGCTGGTGAGACCAAGAAACGAACTTTGTTAAATTAAGTTAAATGTGTCTTGTGGCTACTGTTTTGGACAGTGCAGCTATGGGACACCTATGGGTTACATTAGGTAATCACTAAATATGGAAGGGTTACTGAAAGTGATGTGTCTAAAAATTTTATCTTAAGACAGTTCTAAGTCAAAGGTTTTATGGATCTTCATCCTAATCCTTATAATGAACTTACTAGAAAACCATTCTACTGTGCATGGACTCTAATTTGGTGCTATTCTCTAATCATGGCAGACATCAATGATGACTGACACATAGGACACAAAAACCACAGACACAATACAGCAATAAAATCAAGCACTTATATTCATGAATTAACTACCCAGAGTACATACAGAAAGAAGTGTTTCTGGCTTTTAAGAAGGCAGAGATAAAATGGTTACTGGATGGGTGGTTACATTTCTGTTTTGGAAAAGGTTCTCAAAGTAAGAGGATTTTAAAACTAGTATTTTAAATGTGGAAAAATGTAAAATACACACAACCCACAGATAGCATAATGAATCCCATGTACCTGTCTCCCAACTATGGCTGTTAACTCATGACTTTGTTTTTATCCATCACTCGGCCCCCTCCACCCCACCACCAACATGTCAGTTCATATATAGGGATTTTAAAAACAATTTCTCCCCAAAGGAGAATAAAAGTGCTTGATTAATTTATTAGAAAAGGTATCCCAGAGAAAAGAACTATGTGCTGGGATTATAAAATTAGAGAATGTTAAAACTGAATGAGGTACGAAAAGGGAAGAAAAAGGGACCAGAGGACAGGGGCACAGATGGGAAGAACCCTGGGAACAGAGGTGAGCAGCTTGATATTAATTTACAGCAAAAAGGACCTAGTACAGTTTTTAGAAGAGAAAGAGTTAAATAAAGGAAACAAAGTTTCCTCTGTGACATCAGGTAAGACTGACTTCAGAGGGTAAAGCTACACAGGAGGCTACTGCAGTGCTCCAGTGGCTGAGTTACTGTTCACACAAGACACCTGTTTCACTAGGGAAAGACTCAAGGTGAATATTTAACTCTGGTTCACTTTTCTCAATATTGAATTTTTCTCCGGGACTTATACACAGTTCCATTAGTTGCAGAATAATCTAATTAATCTGTTTGGTCTCACTTGCGAAACTGCTAAGTGTATCCATAACACAAACTGAATTATTACATTGCAAGATTTGTTTAAATTTTAAATTTCGATTAATACAATTTTAAAATGAGAAATTAGCGTGTCAAATGTAAGATCTCCACCTCTTAAGTTGAACTGAATAAAAGTTTCTGCAATAAATACTTGAAGACATTTAGTCTGTGTGGAAAAAAGGGAGGTGAGAGAATAGTGGGGGCATGGGAAAGGGGAAAAGGAGGCTAGAGATGTGAGGAAATATTTAATTTTAAAACAAATTTTCAAAAAAAGGCAAAAATGACAAGACAAATCTAAAAATTACAAAACCACTGCTTACTTTTTTGGTTTTCTGGAAGTAGAGTTCAGGAAAAGCATGAAACCAGTATGCCAACTGTGATATGTAAAAAAACTTCATCTGAAATCTGTGTAACACAAAAAAGTAGAACATATCATTTAAAGCACAACATCTTTAAAGAATAAAGTAAAAACAAATACTGGAAATCAGGACATGCTAAGTAGCTACCTTTGTGTTACCATTTCAGGTCCCCTTACAATACTTCCTTTACTTTACTCTGCAGTAGCCCCCTTCCCCAGCCCCCCAGGGTCTCCCCACCATCAGTCAGTTCCTCTGGGCTAAAAAGCAGAAGCAAAGAAATGATCCACAGAACCCTGGGAGCAACCAAGCGAGCTACAAGGAAACAGAGCCCCTTGCCTATGAGTGAGTTAGTACTGATGAGCGTGCCTTTAGCTACTGAAAATATGCAGAACGTGTCTCCGAGGGGATCAAATCACACATCTGTAAGGGTTCCTCAGAAGGGAAGTAGGAAGCACAAAAAGATAGTGAAGAAGTGAAGGTGCATAGATTCACCAACACTGGAAACCCAAACAATCCCAATTACAGACAACCTCTGGATTTTTCCATAGGGAAACATGGTAACTCTACCTGGTTGAGACACTTGAGAACTCCCAATAAGTGGAAGCAAACTTGGATTCAAGAGAGGAATAAGGCCCTGAAGGGCTCCCAGGAGACATATTCTCATCAGTCTAGAGTCCACAGTCTCTTCATGCCACACCCCTCTAGACCTCCTCTTTCTCTATCCCCCGTGCCCCCCTTCTCCTCCAGAGGTCTAAAGTGGAAAACACAAAGCCTATCTGAATAATGCTGTAGGGAGAGAAGGGAAGGAGGACAGGGAAGGGGAGAAAATACAGTCCCACATAAATATGATGTTTATATCCCCATTCTAAAAAAGTTCATTGAATTAATACACTTTTTAAAAGTTAGAATGGCTCAGCAGAATATGGTAATACTGTAGGTCATGTTACTCTCTTCATATCTTTTTCTCCAATTCTCCCATCACAATGCATCCACTGACTACTGCCTAGATGATAAGCACCTACAGCTGGCACAGTAAAGGATATGAAAAGAGACAGTTCCTTCTGCTGTCAATTACATACAGTCTTGGTGGGCATGGGCACAACATAAGACTGACTTACATAAATGAGACAATTACAGAGCAGCCAAGACAATGTATAAACATAAAATACTGCACAACAAAAGGAAAAATTCAGGAAAGCAGAAGCCCACATAGGCCAAATGAGCAAGGAAATATGGAACAGACGTTTCAGAACTGGGCTCGAAGAATGAATAACTTAGCTAGCTGACTTGGTGACCCCTAAGCTTCTTATAGCACTGTACCGAAACCCTGGGGGCCAAAAAAGTGAAATAGTCTCTATTCTCAAGCTTACAGTGTAAGAGAGAAGAAATGGAAGAGACTAGGGTAAAGAAAAGGAGCAAAAGTATGTATAAGATGGAGCAGGAATGAGAAGAAAAGATGAGGGAAAAGAAGAAGACAGAGGACTAAATTAGGATTACCATTAAAATCAGTTTTCTTAAGGTAAAAGACATACTGAAAAGATTATATACATAGTAAAAGCACAAAGCAATTTTTCGTTCTTATGGCAGTCTGACTGCCAAAGACATACCTATTGTACAAATTTGCCTCAGGTCTTAAAGGAGAGTAACAACAAATCCTGCTTAAAAGTGACATGACCACGGATGGCCCTTAACTGAGAAAAGTCTACTAAAAATGACTTACGTCATCAGGTTATGGGGATAAGCCCTCCACAAAATAGTTGGGTCTGAGATGTAGTTTTCCTAAGAGAAAAGATACAAAAATTAGCCTAATGAGCATGTAAATTCCTTAGAAAATAAGACAGCATTTTCATTTCTTGCACA